>MINK01173114.1:0-20259 GCA_001735545.1 Phormia regina
TGCGACTGACAGCTACGCAACGCGTAAATGATATTAACCCAGTCGTTGCATTATTTTGTGGTTAAAATTTTTTATAATAATATATGAAGACGTTAAAATTAAATTATATGCTCAATGAAAAAAATGAATTGCAAATTAAAATATTCGACTCAATGAAAAAGTATTAAAATAAGAATAAAACAGGCGATACAATGTACTTCGGTACTTCAAAGTTAAACAATTTTCATCTTTGAAGTACTTTAAGCAGAAGTTTGACCTATTGATTTGGTTCGGTTCCATATAAATGCATGTATTTTACAGGAACTGTCAGTCGCAGTTGAAGCGAAAGTATTCTATGTAGTTGAGCCTTATTGACTGTTAAAATTTTGCACTATTTGAGTGTAGTGCAAATTATTTCACTACCACTAAATTTAGTTGTAGTGAAAAAAAATTGCAATATCACTAAAATTATTTAGTGGTAGTGAAAAAATATTTCTCTATAACTATAGTGGTGGCAAAAAGTTAAAAACCAATTTTTTCCACTATAGTGAAATGCTGAATGCATTCACAATTTAGTGCACTACCCCCAACTCTGGAACGTCACTTTGAAAAAATTTCAAAGTGACAACAAAAATACATGAACAATTTTTTAAGGTGAGGGAAAGTGTTTTACAAAATAAGGCCCTATATTTAAATAGTACTAAAGCAGAATTTTCTTAAACAATTTTATAAACACAATTTTAAGAGAAGTTCTGCTAAAGAAATGAACAAAAAGTATAAAAGAACAGCATCCTACTAATGACAACCATGGGGGAAAACAGAACTTCTGTAGCTTTTTTCCACCAATAAGTACTTCCTTCTAATGACAACACAATGATAAATTCATTATTTTTTCCGCTATTTTTCAGTTCCTTTTTTGCTGGTAATTGAAATTCAACTTTTATGTACATAGGTTTAATGAAAAACTAATTGGAATAGTATTTATGTCTGATAGGCCGTTCAATAGATCATATGTTTTCTGTGTAGTTAGTACTTTGTACTTTTTCTAAAAATTGTTCTTTGTTTGAAAATTATTTTGGAAAATTAATACCTTAAATACCGACTTGTTAACAAGTTTACAATCGTAAATTGTCTTATTGCCTCCGTTTGGCGGTACCAAAGCAGAGTTTGTGGACCATAATTAGACACCAGCAGAATGGAATAAGTATTTTCTGTGCCGCTACACACATTTCATCAGCATTCGTGGTGTTTATTTATTTGGGTTTCGTTGAAACCTAAACAACTTGAAATCATTATTTTTTTACCTATAAAATTTATTAACTTTTAATCGTGGCCCGTAACAGTTATGACTTTTATAATAAAAGTCCGGAAATAACAGTTATTTTTTCATTTTTATTTTTTCGAGCAGAAATAAAAGTTATTTTATTGCGAGCACATAACGATCACAATGGTGTATATAAATGTGCTGTATGATATTTTGTTATCTGTTTTTTTTTTTTGTTTCAAAATTTAAAAATAACTGTTATTTAATAAAAAGCTTTTTATTTTTGAACATAGACAATTTTTGAATATTTGGGATGGAATTGAATCAATTTGGGATCTTTTAAATACAAACTTGTACCATTTCTGAATTGTGAATTTCTCGTAATATATTTGGGGGATTCACAATGTGTGCTATCATGTCTTATTGTCATAATGTCATAAAATTTTACAAAAGAAAAGCAATAACAATATTTTTTTGAAAAATTTTATGACTTATGACAATACGACATGATAGAACACATTGTGAATCCCCCAATTAAATATTTTTCTGATACATTGGATTAAATTAAATTTTAATAGATATGGTGACTTTAGATCACAGAAAATATTAAAAAATTTAATGTATGCACTAATAAATGTATTTTATTTATTTTACTGACAAAAATGGACTTGCATCTATTAATATCCAACTAAAAAAAGAGTATTATTTAATATTCATCAGTGGAAAATTATTGTTACACACTGTATTTGAAAAATAGTAATAATAAATTCATATTTACACAAACAATTATAAAATGTCATTAGCGTGGGAATCAGTAACTTCCATTATTATTAGAAGTTTAAATATTTGTTTAATTTAGCAAGAAAAATAATAGAAATTTTTGTGTATAAAATAAGGAAAATTATTGTAGTAAGAGATTTTTAAAGAAAACTAAATTAATTATTATCGTATACAGTTACATTTCAAAAAGCTTAAAGTAAAAACTATAAAAAAAGATAAAATATTATCCTAAAACAATAAAAAATAAATAAGATTTTTTTTAAATAATATGGTAGTTTCACACCATAATAGAAATGGTCATTAAATATATAAATCATGACAAATGATATTTTGCATATCTCTAAAGTTCCCAATTGTTTTTTTTTCTATTCTTATTTATAATTTCCCATAACTTTTGCTAAAATCTAAAATGAGGCCATTTGACCAACGTTAATCAAATTTGTGTAGCTTGTGGTTTGTCGTTCTAGTTGTAAATTCATCTTGAATGTGCTCAATTTTAAATTGTTGGCAGTTAAATTGTCATTACAAGCAAAAATGATGCCATTCTACACATAGTACCACTGTACATTATTACATTGTGGTACGAGCATGAGTACTTGTTGTTACTTTATTTTTTTCATTCATTCATTTTTTTGTTGCTTTTTTGTAAACTTTAAGTTCAATGTCCAAGCTTTCACTTAAAACTGTCTATTAGAGTAGAAGTATATTTAGTGTCAAGTAACGACTTCTATCATGTCTCCACTATTCTTGTACAGAGATTATCAACAAGTGTCAAAAGATGTTCTCTTTCTTTATTAATGTGTATTTTGTTAAATTTTTTTTGTCAACTAAAACAATGTATTAACAAAAAAAAAAAAAGTTAAATAAAATATTTGAAAGGTTGCAAATAAAAGAAAATGTTTAAATAAAAAGTTGTATTTTCAAATTTGTTTAAATATGGTCAACATTTCTTTAGTTTTAAGGAAACTGGAAGCTATTAAAGTTTCACAAAAAAAAAAAATTATATATTTTAAACTTTTTTAAAAGTTTTATAAATATCATGAATAGTGGCAAACTCATCCCCAAAACAACTTTCTCCTCCACCTCCCTTACTTTTAATATTTTATTTATTTTTTTCTCCAAATGTAATGAAAAAAAAAAACAAAACTTCAATACCAGTAACAATATAATTTCCGTAGCAGACAACAAAAAGATTGTTCGTTAAAGATTATTTATTGTTTAATAAAACTTTATTCATAAATTGTTCGTTCATATATACAGCATACGTGCAAGTACATTATTAATGTCTCTTGTAGCTGCAACAGTTTACAAATCATGGAAATTTCAAAAAGAAAAAAAAAAACTTTTCAGACAATAATATCAAAGATATCATCAATTTACCTTTATGCATACATATGTATGTTTTATTATACATTTTTACGTGGACATGAAAGTACATAAATTTTTGAATAATATAAATATCTTCATAAATATCTTCATTAAATGACAATATATTTATATAGAGCATTTTTAAGAAGGAATGTTTAACTTAAACTTCTTCAGAAGGTAAGATTTTTTAAATAACATTCACTTCTATCAGTTTCTTCTCACTTCAGAGGCGGAGCTTTTAGAGATTAAAAACGCATAGATAGTTATTTGTCGTTTACCAAATTTTTATACCCTACACCACCATAGGTGGGGAGGGTATTATACGTGTGGTCTGATGTATTGGTCTAAGGCCCAAGTGATTCTACTAATCGGCATAGAATCACTTTCTGAGTCGATTTAACGATGTCCGTCTGTCCGTCCATGTAAACCTTGTAATCAAACTACAGGTCGCAATTTTGAACAATTTTTGAAATTTGGCACACTGGTTTCTAATAGTTCAGGGACGAAGCCTATTGAAATTCGTTATGATAGGTCCATTATTTCACTTAGCCCCATACAAATGTCCTCCCGGAAAATGGTTTAACGATCATAAATAACTTAAATACAGAATTATTTTAATGAAATTTGTCACATATAAGTTTTATATAAGCTTAAATCTGTGTGCCGATTTTCAGATAGATCGGTTCATAATTGATCAAGTTAATATGCGACAAACTTGACATACAAACATAAATGATACTATAAAATTTTACAAAGATCGATCCGTAATTTACCATAGCTCCCATATAAGGCCATCTTTTGGGAATCACCCAAAAGTGAATAAATTCATATGAATGATAGCATCGATGCAATATTCTATATTCTTATGTTTTATATCACACTTAATATGAATATCAGTCCACATTTGGCTCGAAGTCTAATAAAAGACCCCCGCCCTAATTATAATGTACACAATGGTGTACCATATGGTCGGGCTTGACCGACTATATCTTTTTCTCTCGTTTTCTTATGCACCGAACCAAAAAGGTACAAAAATACAATGTAAAAATTATTTGTTTCAATGAATTTATGCATTAATTACCATACATTAATATTAAAAATTCAATGAAAAAGTTCTTTGATAAAATTTTAAATCAATGAAAGCCTTCTTTGAATAAAATAAATAATTCCAGTGAACAGTACATTGATTTCAATGAACTCATATTTTGTTCATTGAAATTTTTCATATTTTCATATTTTTGGTGCATATTTTCTATTTTATGATACATGATATAAGCGCATATTTTAAATTTCATTAGTGCATAAAAGTATCAGCCCTGTTCATCACATATCCCTTAGTATCTCTGTCACAATACTAGTCTTGTTTTGTAGCTCTGTATTAGTCAGATTTTTTGGTTTAAATCAAAATTAGTCATAAATACCACAATATGTAAACTGAAAAGCTAAATCTCACTAATAAATTACTTTAAACATAATTCTTAAATGTGTACATTCATTTCGAATGTGGCTCTTCTTAAATAATAGTCGGATGTTGTCAGAAAAACCACAAATTATTTTCTGACTACTAAACTAAATCAGTTTAATACTAGAACTATGCTCTATTCTATTACATAGTTATACCAGGGCTTCTAAAAATACATTCTAAAAACACTTTTATGTACATGAAATAGAAAAATATATTATAATATATATTCTGGCTTGACTTAAGGTACGGTCAGATTAGGCAAATGTTTGTTGTTTGCCCGAACGTAAACAAAATTTTTCTATTTTATGGTCACATTACTCGCATTTATTTTCCCATTTTTGTTTATTCAAACAGACATAAATATAGTCAAATAGGCAAATAGGAAAATATGTTTTCTCATAGGTCACATTTGAAATATTATTTGCTTTAAAAACTTATTTTAATCAAACTGTCCGAAAAGCAATAAATTTATTTTATTAAAAATATATTAAGCAAAAAGCATAAACATTTTTTTTGATTTTATAGTAGAAAAAGGCAATGCCAGACAATACGATCATATCCCATAATACTCTCAGTGCCACAAGCATCATCAACGTTAAGGTCCATATACTGTTTCCATGAACCTTATCAAGAGCACTTCCTGTTTTTCATCGACTTCCCTAACACCGCATCCATAATTTTATCCGTGATGCTATCACTTGACCTACCCATCCTTCTTCTAGAGTGCCTCATTCTTCTCGTCTCCTTGACAGCTTTTTCAGAATAAATAACAACACTCGTTGCACCACCAACATCACTAGCAGCCTTAGCAGTGACCTCATCATCGATTTAATCGATCCCGCTTGCTCTAATCCACCTTATACTCCTCCGAACGTCGTCATACTGCTAAAAGTTATTCGTGGTTAAAGGTGTCAAAAGGCCATGATTTTTTACATACATATATCTCATTGTACATCATTAGTGTTTTGGTGCTATTGCAACATATATAGAATTTGACAGTGCAATAGAGTAGCCTCACTGAAAATTTAACATTTGGATCAGAAAAGATTTCTTAACATATATGCTACAAAGCAGACAAAATGGTTGGTATAATTTTATTATATCGTTTTGAAATAAAGCGGATGCTAAATTCTATTAAAGATATCATAAAAAGCATACAATGTTTTTTAGAATGACTCTCGCTGTATGATGGTCGATGATTTTTCAGACACCAATGCGATGCTATATGAAAAAAATCTGAGGTACCAAGTTATATATTTAATTACATATCCTGTTTTTTTTTCTAATATTTTTTTTGCATTCTTAATGAAATCATTAAAATTATCAAAAAAATCAATACAATTATTATTTGATAGTGTTTGTTCAAATAATTATTTGCCAAAAAATTGGGTAAATATTTTCCATTCTGTGGTCACACTGTGTTCACATTAGGAACATTTTTATTTGTTATCAAATAATTTTGTTTTCCTAAAACCAGCTGATTTGTTGTTTGCCACACAAAAATATTTTATGGTCACATTACGGCAAAGAAATATTTGTGATTTTCAGGCAAATGTTTTCCTAATGTGACCATTACCTTTAGAAACATTAAAAGCTAGTATATGTAGCGGTTTTCGGCTTAAACATTAAAGTCATATTTGATCAAAACTGACAAGACAAATAAAAATTGAAAACTTACCCATAAAATAATGTTGAGCCAACAAAATGTCCTTCTTATACATGTGTAACCTGCATTTGCCATATTTGTGTGATATTAACTGTAAGAAGAAAAAAAGATATTGGAACATATAAAACCGATTTTTTTTAAATAGAAATTTTTAAACTAAAGTTTTAAACATAAATGCTGCATACCTTGAAGTTATTCAAGCGTAATGTTAAACATAAAACTTATAAATTTTCTGATAAATTTAGCTAAATAACAAATAAAATCTGTTATTCTGTTTATAATCATTTACAAAAATAAAAACGAAAGGAAAATAAAATTTTCGATTGGAAAATATTTGAATTTTTCCAACTGCTTTTAGTTTTATTTTCTACTGCCAACATTTCCATTTACCTAATACATCTGCAATTTTCCTATAAATTACACTTTTAAAATATGATATTATTTAGTTATCAAAACCAATTCTTCTACATGACTGAATCATCATCGTCATCATTATCTTATAGTTGTAAAATTTTGCCGATCATTTGTTCCATAGTATTTTCTCTCTTGAATTCAATGACTTTTGCAAAAGTTTCTTTTGTATACAGATTGTAGGCATTTAAAGGTTTTTTGTATAACTTATTTCTATAAGTAGCTACATATGTATATCTAGATACAAACTTGTACATATGAGATTTTTTTTTCAAAAAGTATCTTATTATGTTTTGGTTATTCGAACTTCTTTCTTTCATAACTATGATTGACAATTGCATAAACTACTTAAGTAAATAGATTGTTTTTCTTACTATTATTATTTTATTCATATTGTATAATAATAAGACAGAAAGAAGACAAGACAGGCTGTCTTTTAAGTTTAGATATAAGTGAGACGGACGGACGTACGTACATACTTTTTGTCTAACTATTTTAGTATCTATTATTGTTGTTATAATAATATGTATGGCTTACATTGATTTGGTTGAGATAAATAGTAATTTCTTAAATTATTAAAACAAGTAAATCTAAAGGAGTTAGTTAAAAAACTTCTCGAAATTTAAGTAAGAGATTGTGTTATGTATTTAATAAGTTTTTGTTGTTGTTGTTATACATTTGTTTATTTAAATTATTTTCTTTGTTTAATGTATTTTTATTATTTTGAAATAAATATTTATATTTAAACAAAACTGGATAAGTGACATATTGACTAAAAGCTGCTGAAAGATCAGGTTTGGTTGTTGATTAAAAATGTATTCTTTATGCAATTAAAAAATGATTATTATTAAGGGTATTCATTTAAAAGTGTAAGTTTTAAGAAAAACACAAGATATTAGTTCAAAGAGGTTAGAATGAAACAATTATAACGAACTTGGCATGTTCGATGTCAAGACAATTGGGAAAAATTTAGATTTAACATTTATTTATTTATTTATTTATTTATTTATTTATTTATTTATTTATTTATTTTCAGAATAACTTTTTAAATCACTCTAACGATGTCCCTCCGTGGCTGGATGTCCATGTAAACATTGTACACATTGACAAAGTATATGTCGAAATTTTTAAGATAAATCAATGAAATTTGGCACGTGGGACTTTTATGTTACAAGGAAAAAGTTTATTAAAATTGGTTATGATCGGTCAATTATTTCACTTGCCCCATACAAATATCCCCCTGAAATAGTTTCATTACTCAAAAATACCTTAGAAATAGGAATATTTCTATGAAATTGAGTCCATTTAATTTATGTAAGATCTTTTCACAATTGACCATACATCCCTTCTTGCGAAAATCACTTTAACGCACATAAATCCCATACGAATTTTAGTATAATGTTGATATTCGACAAGTTTAACGTAAATAGAAACAACATTATCAAATTTAAGGAGAATCGGTTCATATAAACTCATTTCCGGGAAGTTTCTATCAGCGCATTATTCAGTATTTATATATTTTATTTTACATTTAGTAAAAATGTTGCTCTTCAATTGGCCACAGGTCCAATATTCCCCAATATTTATTCTCATACAGAAATGTGTAGAGTATCATATAGTCGATCTTGAACGACTAAGGAGTGCAATCGAAAAACTATTAACAAATGTTTTGCCTCATAACTTTTTTCCGAAACAATATTTAAAATTTTGTTGATCTAATTATCTTTGAAAAATATGTCAGTTATTTTTTTAATGAGAAAAAGATGTATCTGCTATAAATTGTTAAACAATTTCAAAAGAAAAAAAACAAATATGTCCTACAAATAATTGGACAAAGAATTTAATTTCTGCTGTCAAACTGTTATTAAATAGCATCACGAACATTCGACTATTGATTGATGGTTCGGGGAGGAACGATATTTTAAAGGCAAGAATATTGAAAGCATATTGAAAAGAATGCCAAACATATCAGTTAAAAAATCATCCCTGTTAGCTCAGTACTCAGGATATTTGGTACGAAAAGTTAATGCAAATGCGGAGTTGAAAATATATAAAGGAAGAAATAATCGAGACTGGAAGGCGAAAAAAACTTGAAGGCACGAAAATTAAGATCAAATTTTATACAAAAAATTTTATGTTGTTAAATGTACGACGAATCGTATATGCTGACCGATTTTTTACAGCTTCCTGATCCAAATGTGTATATTGATGATGCTCTGGCATATGTTAAGATAAGTTTAGGACCTAAAAACTTTCGAAATTTCCTACAGAATTCCTTGAATGGCTTAATTTATGCAGTGGCGGTAAAAGTAACAAGTTATTTGTGACAGTGGACTCTATAAATATCGAAAAATACAAGAAGTATGTTAACAAAAAAATATTTTTTCTTTCATAAGAAAGCACAATGGGTCTACATACTCTTGGTTCGATTTGGGATCATATCACTACTTAAGAATTCTCTGGAGTGGTACCAAAACCATCACATAGTTTTTGTACCAAGAGACGTCAATTCCCTAAATTATCTTTAGCTAAGACCGGTGAAGAAATATTGGACTTTTGTAAATTATAAAGGACTAAAAAGATGCTACAAAATATTGAGGATTTTAAAAGGAGATGGAGACTGTTCCCAAAGAGTGGCTGAAATAACTATCAAATCTTAAATTAAATGGTTGCAGGCAGGCGCGGATCCACGGGGAGGGAAAAAGGGAAATTTCCTCCCTCAAAATTAAAATTCTTAATGGAATATTTGTACTAAATCATAAAATATAACGAATTATTTGTGAAAATCATTATATTTTCCTCCCCCAAAGGCTTGAGCTAGATCCGCGTGTGGTTGCAGAAAATGGTAAGAATACAAATACAAATTATATTTTTCTATGATCTATAGCATATTATATCAATTAAACAAAAAACAAACAAACTTTCCTCTGATGAAATACGAAAAATGTTCAAAAAAAAAGCCCAAATTGTTATTTTTTATTTTTTTTTTATTTTATTGATCTCACTAAAGTATAACACCATACGGTAATTTTTTATTTAGCTTGCCACATCGACACTCACTCTAATGGGTCACACTTTTCAAATATTTGTTCAAAATTCCCTATGCTTCAACCTAGAAGAGTAAACGCCATTAAATAAATTTTAATAAAACATCAACTTAAAGAATGTATTCATAATTAAAAAAAGGAATTAAGAAATGTTTTATCCAATAGTTTTTTTTTTTTTTTTTTCATCAAATATTTAACTATTTTCGTGAAAAAGTAAACATTTTTGTGGCTTCTAATACTAAAAATATAGAGACGTTTTCCAATTTCCTACAATCTTTTCAGTTAATATTGTTCAAATAAGAATTTTATCAATTAATAATTCATAGATTTTTTATACCAACATGTTATTTCCGTAAACAAACTCTATTTCTTGCTTCAAAGCTCTAATTAAATACTAAACAAATGTATTAAACATAGACTTGAAATGTGTGAATTTAGTTTGTGAAAATATGTCAAGGCTAAATTACTAAAAAAAATAAAAATAAAAATAAATTTAAATTCCATAAAACACCTTTTTTAAACTTAAATAACTTCAAAATATTATTAGCCTCTTTAATCATTAATTCTAGACACATTTTTCTTTTTTCAACAAATCATCATTAATTTTAATATCCATTTAAAATTGGCCATCCTCTGTTCTTTGTTTAAAACATAAACTAGAACCTTGAGCTTTAAAACTAAATTGGGTCAAGTTGACAATATAAATTTTTTTGCAAAATACAAAAAAATGCAACAATTATGACCCTCTTTTTTATTTATCTTTTTTCCAACAACAAACTATTCCCCCAAACTAATATCATCAACAAAATGCTAAAATAAACTATTGCTACAACATTACAACATACAATAATATCATGCAACATTATACAAAGTCTTATATGAGAGCATTTACGAGCATTATATTAAACATCTTCATAAATCATATCTTTTTTTTGTATAATCACTTGTTATTTATATTAATTATTTTTAAACTATATTCACACTTTAGTTTTTTTTTTTGAAAAAAATATAATAATAGTAAGCGATTTTTTTCAAAAATAAAATCTGTATTTGTAACCAAATAGAAACAAAAAAGTGCAGTTTCCGCCAAACAAATCGCGCAACAAGAACAACAATAACAATAAAAAATGGCATTTCCGTTAATTTATAAATTATATCTAATAAAACAATAGCGAAAAAATGGAGAAAAAAATCGTTATATTAGAAAAAATATTTTGTAAAAAGCAGCAAATAGCAAAACCAAGAGCAAATGAAGCCAAAATGAATTTATGTATTTTTAACAAATAAACGACAACATATTTATAAATATGTATGTATTTATAATAGTCATTTCGTCTAAAACAAACAAATCTGTCTATCAGTGATTCTCAAATTGTTTTCTGTCTTGGGGATAGACAATAGGGAGGTACATACTTATTGATTTGTGGAAATTAATTTTGGAAAATATAAATATAGAATTATTACTTAATAAGTGCGCACAAAAATGAAAACATCATGTCAACAACATTAGGGTCCATCTACTGTTGCTCATTTTCAGCCATGAACCTCATCAAGAGCGCTTCGTATTTTTCGACATACCCAATCACTGTCTGTGGAAGTCAACTACTGACTTCCCGAACACCGCAACCATAATATTCTCCGTGATGTCATCACCTGACTTCTAGGGTGACTCGTTTTACTCTTTTCAGAAGATGTAAGAGCACTCGTTGTCCCACATACATTACTTGCACCCTTAGCAGTGACCTCACCACTATTTATCATAGATTTAGTCGATCCCGCTTGCTCAAACGTCGTCATACTGCTAAAAGTTATTTGCGATTAAAGGTGCCAAAATGTCATGATTTTAATGCTATTACAACATATGTATATGAAATATGTAGGAATAGTCCTTTTGACAGTGCAACAGAGTAGCCTCACTGAAAATTTTACACGTGGATCAGAAAAGATTTCTGGACTTTAGGAGATGGTTGGTAAAATTTTTACTATATCCTTTTGAAATAAAGCGGATGCTAAAATCTTATTATTATTTTTAGGACCTATAGCCGCTAGTAACTTCTTAACAAATACATAATTGTCGATGTCAACACTATTGCTCTGTATTTGTAGAGTTTATTGCTGAAAATTCCACACTTATAGTAGACAATATGACTCAATACATTTATTATCTGATAGTGTTTTCTTCTACAAAAATTTTGTAAGATCAAATAATTATTTGACCAAAAATATGAAAATATTTTCCATTCTGTGGTCACACTGTGTTCATATTATAATTTTGTTTGCCTAAAACCTGCTGATTTATTGTTTGCCACACAAAAATATTTATGGTCACAATACGATTTTTAAGATTTTCAGAGAAATGTTTCCCTAATGTGACCGTATCTTTAGTTTCAGAAAATTTATCAGAAATTTTGTAGTTAATAATTGAGCGATTGAAATGAAAAGTTATTTAAATTCTTTTATTTATATTATTATTATTTATTGATTATTCTTTTCTTCTGGTTTTAATTAAAAATTCGTTCTTTAGTTTAGATGTTCTGCACGAAGGTCCAGTTGAAGAAAAATAGCTTTTTCTATTAGGTGAGTCCACAAATCTATTGGAAATGGTGAGATAGGTTTGAATATATGGGGTATCATGGGGACTTGCGTGGACAATAATTTTGAACCGTTGCTCCATCCCGTCCAGATTTATATTATTTAGTTTTATGTTGGCGTCTTTATGAAAGACTTTTTATAAAATACGGTCCAAACAATCTTGAACATATCTCATAATGTATTCCTCGTATATGGGTTGAAGTTTTGCCTAACTGTATGATCTAGTCCTTATTTCAATGTGCATTCAAATCTGCTTATAAAA
Organism: Phormia regina; assembly: GCA_001735545.1. Taxonomy (NCBI): domain Eukaryota; kingdom Metazoa; phylum Arthropoda; class Insecta; order Diptera; family Calliphoridae; genus Phormia; species Phormia regina. The sequence goes on from MINK01173114.1 coordinate 12,835, forward strand.
AGTAAACAAATTGGTGAATTTTTATTAATGACTGTAATGTTCAAGTTGAAAATATAAAAGAATAAATTATTTCCTGCTGATTTTTAAGGAATTATCTGATATTTTCCAGATTTATTCTAATTAAAGGTTTTATTGTGTTTCGACCACTTTTTTGCTCGAATAAATCGATTTATTTTTAAACTTGGTTTCATTTTATGTTGTACTTTAAATTATTTTAAAATTATTTAAAATTTCACGGAGTTACGGACAATTTGATGGATTAGCATTTTTAGTTAGAAACACTTATATTTCTTTCTTGGTGTAGTTTTGTTGTTGTAATGAGAAGAATGAAGAATAGGGCAGAAAAGGCAGACATTTCTTCCAAAGACACTCATTCTCTCATATTTCTGTGTTAATGGAACCATTTTTAAAAAATGAAGTGATTTTTTCCACATATACGTTTGACTTCTCAAATCCAACATTTTATTGGGAATTTTGATTACTTCGATACAAGACATTTTTGGGCTGTAATCCTTTCAACATTTGTAATATAAATTTCTTGGCCAAGAAATTAAAAACGTCAACGTTCATGTTATTTTTTCATCTTAATTCTTGTTTGCGTTTAAAAAAGTATTTTTTCATACTTTATACGTCTTCAGATTAGATTCCCTTTCAAATTTTCTGATAAAGAATCAAAGCTTTTAACTTTTCCAGAGATTATGTGATTTTGTCCCCAAATCCTTTCTAGTTTGTACCATATTTCTTCCATTTTGATTTCTTGAAAAATTTGAATTGAATTTCCCCTTCCCAGTTTTTGTTGTGAACGCAAATTTGTGTGCCAAATTCCGAGAAACACTCTTTCAAATTCATTTTAAGGTGCATAAATCGAATAAAATTGTTAGTATTAACTTAATATTCGACACAAATAATATTTTTATAAGAATAAATGAATGTGAATAATTTTATGAAGATCGGCACATAATTGTGTATAGCTCCTATATAAGATCCAATTTCGGGAATCACTCAAAAGTTCATAAATACAAGTGAATCTCATTATCGACGTAATATTTTGTATTAGTATTTTTTTACACTCAACACAAGTATAAGTCCATAATTGGCTCCTTCCCGAATTTTAATACACAGGGGCAATGGTGTAGGGTAGCATACGGTCGGGCTTGATCGACTATATCTTTTTTTATTTTTAATATTTGTCTGATCTGAAATAAAAAGGTTTCGTATATAACCTGAAAATCATAATTCATATTACTTGTATTTGCTTTGGTTTTATTTTACTTCACTCAGCTAATAAATAGCACCACAATTTGGGAAACACTGCCTTAGTACCATACATACTATGTATGTATGTAAAGTGCAAAAACACAAATACCACTTGTCCGTCGCCTGTTAAGTAGTCATAATAACAATAATAATAATAATATTTTCTGAACACATTTTATTTTATAAATTATAATCTTGCTCAGTGGAAATTGTAATCAATTTCAATTTATTTTATTTATTTTTTTAAATTAATAATAATTTCATAGTATCATTATATTTTATTATTATTTAATAAGATCCTTGTGTTCCCAATTGACCATTTAAATTTAAATAGTTAAACTTTTTTTATTTTTCAAATAAATCGAAAAATATTTTCCAAGAAAAGTAGTGCTTTTTTAAAGAAAATTATAATGTAATTATTAAAAAAATTTATAAAATTTGTGTCTGTCATTTAATATTTTGCTCAACATTTAGATTAGATTTGTTTTATTTCATTTTGGCATTAAAAAAAATCTCTCATTTGTTTTGAATTTTCACTTTTTTTCAGTTTTTTTTTTTCTCTGGTAATTTTCTAATTTTATGTAAATTAAAAATAAATGTTTGATAGTGTATGTACTTAAACAAAATAAATTGTGTTTGTTGAAATAAAAAAAAAAAAACTTAAAACACTTAAACATAAATAAACACATAAATAAATTAAGAAATAAATAAATCGTAACACAATTATAAATAAACACACACAATTACACACCTTGTTCTGAATTAAATCGTTTCTTCTTTTTTTTCTAAGAGAAAATAATGTTTTTTTTTACAGGTTCACTTTTTCAAAAAATTTTAATATTATTATGAATTTTTTTTTTTTAAAAACTTTTTTTGTTTTTTGGGTTGTGCTTAAATTTGTTGTTTGTTGTTTTGCATTTAAATCAATTTAAATTTATAAATTTTATAAAATTTTTGTTGTGGTTGTTGTTGGTGCTGCTGTAGTAGTTGTTATTATTATTATTTTGTGTGCTTAACATTATAATACGATTTTCAACATTTGATTTGATTACTGCTTTTATTTTTATTTTTAATTTTTTTCTAGTTTTTTCATTTGTTTTCGTTAATACATCACGTTTAAAAAGGTAAATAATTTTGAAAAAAAAGTTCTTAACACCGCGAGCATACAAAACGTACTGAATTGAAAATATTTGAAATTGTTCAAATATTACAACGTATATAATAATCTTTTACTAGAAGAAGATATTGTCTGACGACTTGTGTAGTTGTATGTGCTTTGCGTGCATATCAGAGACCTGTGCCGAATAATTTTAACAACGGCGACGGCTTTTGTAAAAATTGTTGGCAGCGGCTTAAAATGAAATGTAAACATAAGAACTTTTTATACTCACCATCAAAAAGATGGGGGTATATTGATTTTGTCATTCCTTGTGTAACATGACGAAAAAATCATTAAGATATATAAATATATTTTCTGGGTCCTGGATAGATTCTGAATCGATCTAGATATGTTCGTCCGTCTATCTGTCTGTTGATATTAGGATAGATCTTGAACCGGACAACGTAGGGAGACGAAATTTGACATATAGATAGTACCAGTGGCAGATTTGGTTATACGTTATATAACATCTCGATTAGATGCCACACCCACCTTTAACGCCCACTTTTTCGTAACACTTAAACGGCTGCACCGCTTTTCAGAAAATTTTACACACAGATAACAGTGACGGTGATGGTTATAGTTTAGGTAAGAACTTGGTTGGATGCTACGCCCACTTTTTCAAAACTTTTAAACGCAGATAGCACCAGTGCCCGCGGTCGTTATACGCTATGTAAGATCTCGATTGAACGTTACACCCACATTTTACACCTATTTTTTAAACTCTTAAAAATCTGCGATAATTTTCATGAGATTTGACACACAGATAGCACCAGTTCCTGCGGTTATTGTAGGTTATGATATCGCCTAATAAGGGGTAGCAAAGTGCACCGGGTTTAGCTCGTCTTATATCAGGTTTGTTTGTTTTTGCAAAATGAGAAAATTCGTTATGATAACAAAATTTTGTACAGATAGTTCGAGGGTCTATATGAACTAGGAAACCAAAAGTGGCTGTGGTCTGCCCCTTGCATAAACAAATAATTGAAATATCTACTAAAACTCGGAAACAAAAAGCGGGCATGATCCGCCCACTTTACCATCCACCACGTAAAATTGAAAAACTTTAATGCTTATCGCATCGTGTTATTGGACGTTTTACAAATGTAGTTCCAAGTTCCCTTAGATATAATCGGTTATATCTATATCGGTTACGATATTTCGACGGTCAGAATCAATGTGATGATTTCGATAAAAAATTATAAAATAAAGTCTTTGCTTTTTAAGTGCATATTTTCATGTTTTTAGAGCATATTTTTCGCTTTTTACTGCATAGTTAAAGCGCATAAAACCCTGATGATCACTTAAAAAGAAATTTAAATTGAGGTTCTACAGCAAAAATAACTAAAAAATTTACCATTATTAATGGCAACTCTTTCCTCAATCCCACTTAAACAGGTATTTTATATTTTAACTACAAACATAAACTTTTCAACACAATTTAAACAAAGCTTTCAATTAAGCTTTTTTATATTTGTTTGTCACAAAACGAAAGCGATCAAAAGTATTTATCACCTGTTGCACTTGAAAAATAAAAAAACACTCAGTTGTCAGTTTGCTTAGACAACTCTTTGGAGGTGGCAGTAACTTTGCAGAAATCGGAACAAGTAACGAAGGTAAAGATATAAATTCCAATCAAAAAAACCTGATGTTAACAAACTTTTCGTAATCAAAAAGCATAAATAAATATTTATACAATAGACGCGAACTAATATTGTTTATTATGTATAATGTTGATGATGGTGCTCTTTAATTAAAATGTTACAAAATTTGTTTAAAAAGAAAAAGAAAATAATGAAAGCAAACTTTCGTTTTATTTTGCTTATTTGGTTTTAAACTTTAACCCCTGCATATAATTTTTTGGAAATTTTAATGAAAGAAATACAAAAACTTATGTAAATTTAATTTGTTTCATAATAAATTAATTGATTTTAAATCGATTGCAGTCAATTAAATAGCAGCTACCAAAAATGGGTTTCTTATTGTTTGCTCTCATCTTGTACATTATTTGGGATGTTAACTATTTTATACGCTGCATCTTTACGGTATTAGCCGGTCGTTTGTTCCAAAGTAAACGGAAAGTTACTGACACTACAACAATTTATGGTAAGACCTTGTCTAATGCAATGATTTTATTGTATTTTATACCGGTTGCAAGAAGAGTTTTAAAAGAGTTAATTCTATATTTGGATCGATATATAAATTTTTTTTAAGATGTGAACAAAAATTGTTTATACCACCACTCTTTTTTAAATATTGACTTTTTAAATATTTTTAAAATAAATTTCTTAATTAACTCCTTTAAAACTCTGCATTGTATTAAAAAAATAAAACAAATTAATTCGTATTTGTAGATTTTAATATTATTCAATTGTTTTCTAATTAAATAAAAAAAAATCCCCTCCTCCTTTTTAGGCCTTTGCACCTCCCAAGATGTCGACATTTTCATTAGACACATGAACAATGCCCGCTATTTGCGTGAATTAGATTTTGCTCGTTTCCATTTCTATGCCCTCACCGGTCTCTATGAAAAAGTTAAAGAACGTCATGGTGGTGCTGTTCAAGGAGCTTCTAGTGTACGTTATCGTCGCACCATACCCATTTTCCATCCCTATAAAATTCAAACCAAATTGATTTGGTGGGACGATAAGGCCATCTATTTGGAACAACAATTCATAACATTGGCTGATGGTTTCGTACGTGCCGTTGCTTTGTCCAAACAATGTATTACCAATTGTAATGTTATGGATATAATGAAGACCTATCAAGAGGCTTCCAAACGTCCTGAAATGCCAGAAGATTTGAAATTGTGGTTGGAGGCAATTGAAGTGTCTAGTCAAAAATTACGTAAAGATAAATAGAGGTTGTACTCTATTTCCCGTTTTTTTTTTTATAGGTGTACGAGTGTAATTTTATGTAGTTTAAACAGAAAGCAAAGTTTGCATTAAAGGTGTGACATCTCATTTATTTTAAGTTGTAATATTTTTTATAATAAAGAATTTTTATATACATATGTACGTACTTAAATAAAAATATACATTTAGTTGTTGGTTTTCTTGTGTATATTTAAAGTTTACAATAATTAAAAAATCTGATAATTTACCTATAATAAGTTAAACAATCAAAGTATCGAGTTTAATATTTGCGCAATTTGTTTATATATTTAGGAAAAGCAAAGTGCTACTCGTTTTTAATAATATTACACAAACTCTATTGTGATGTTACAAAAGCAGTTACCGATTGCAGCTTATTTATGGTTCTTGGGCTTTGCAATATAAGAAAAAGATCAGAAAGATTATTCGATTAATTTTCAGTAATTTATTGGAGAAAAACTAAAGTCAAAAATCGAAATTTACAAATTTTAACGCAAATATTTTTTCAACAACTTTTTCTTTTCTCGCTTTTTTAAATCTTTGTAATCAGTTTTAATTTGTAGAATTTAACATTTGTTGTAAACTTTTTAACAGCCTTTATGATCTTAAATGATTTTTCTGAATGTTTATGTCCTCCTCTACAACTTTCTCAAACATTTTAATTCAAAACGTGCAGTAATGAATAGTGAATTTGCCCAGTATGTGTTTAAATTCAACACTGGGTGTTGTGTTTGTGCAAATATTGTAACGCAGAGAAAAAATTTTCCAACACCCACCTTAAAGTATACCGTTCGACTCAGAATTACTTTTTGAGACGATTTAACGATGTCCGTCCGTCTGGTTGTTTGGCTGGCTGGCTGTCCATGTAAAGCTTGTGCGCAAAGTATTGGTCGCACTTTTAAAGATAATTTGATGAAACTTTGTACATATGATTTTTTTGGCACAAGGACGAAGCCTATTGATGATCGGCCCATTATTTAACCTAGCCCCCATACAAATGTTCTCCCGAAATAGAGTTTTAACACTCAAATATACCTTAAAAATTGTAATATGAATAAAGAAATTTGAATAATGAAATTGAACATAAATAAGTTTTATGTAAGCATGATCAAGATCGGTCCATAATTTACCATAGCCCCATATGAATCACTCTTTCGAAAATCAATTTAACGTGCATAAATCCCATATAAAAGTTAATATTAATTTCTTATTCGATACCAGATAACATTTATATAAGTGACAGTACATAATTTCATGAAGATCAGTCCATAATTGACATTTGCTCCTATATAAGACCCAATTTCGGGAATCACCAAAAAGTCCATAAATACATGTGAATCTCAGTATCGACGAATTTTGGTACACATAGGCAATGGTGTAGGGTATCATATGGTCGGTCTTGACTGACTATACTTTCTTCTCTCGTTATATTTCATTTTCTTAAAATTTGTTAGCAAACGGTATCATGAAGCCATTACCTTAAGTTGTCAATGCGACCACAACCATTGTGGATTTTGAATCGATTTTTCCCTTAGTGCATATTACGTTTATACGCGCGATTTTTGTAAATAAAACTAACTTTGAAAAAAATAGTTCACTGTTTATATGAAAATTGCACAAATAATACATTTCTTTTCTTGTTGTGCCAGATGGGAAAATGTAACTTTATCATTGAAAATTCTATGAACGTAAGGGAAAGTGGCCAACATTTGTGTATTACAACAAATCGTACATATATTTTACTTTAGTAACTAAACATAAGTAAACCATTTTAAGTTCTTTACGAAATTTTAAAATTACATTCTCAGAAATCTAAACTTTTTTATCATAACATTTTATCAAGTCGCCAGATTTTTTTCTCGTTTTGCATTATTTTTGTAAAAAATGGCTTTAAGTTTAATGATTTCTCGTTCTTGGGTCCAGACCTTTTAATAATTTACAAAACTAAAAATTTTATCTCAAGTTTGTAATTATAAGGAATCAAATATTTTCAGAATTTTCTTAAATTAAGCCCGATTTGCAAATACGATTTTATTCGGGTATAAAATTATATTTAGGTTATAGAATTATATAGGAATACATATTGATGTAAATCCCTAATTACTTCAATTCGAAATTCAACTGAAACTATTTTTTAAT
>MINK01173115.1:3477-28701 GCA_001735545.1 Phormia regina
TTTTTATTAAAATCGGTTGTTTAGTGTGACCTTTAAAGGGATTACGAAAAATGTGTTTGTCTATTAATTATATAGAATAGTATTTTATTGGCAAAAAAAAAATATATTTATGATTGAAAAATAATACTTTGAATTTTTGCCACTTTCAAATTTTTATCATTAAAAAAATATTTACACATGTATTTTTGGATAAAATTTTATTCCTTCCAGAAAATAGGATAAATATCTTAATAACTATAGACCATATTAAAAAATAATGTAAGAAAGACTTGAATATAATTTTAATTATAATTTTGATACGATAATGACAAGTCGGTTTCGAGATATGCTTTATTATATAGAGATAGAGAAGCGGTCTCTTTAATTTTACAAATCGTGATTTATCGCGTGAAGTATAGTCAATTCAAAAACATGGATTAGAGGCATAATGCTTCTGAATATCGTGTATCTCAATTAACTGAGAAATCTAGTGCCAAATTTTATTTCAATTTGTTACTGACAAGAAAATTTCAATGGGAAAAATTGAGAACATTAAAATATACCGAACGAGAGAAAAAGATACAGTCGGTCAAGCCCAACCATATGATACCCTACACCATTGTGTACATTATAATTAGGGCAGGTGTCTTTTATTAGATTTCGAGCCAAATGTGAACTGATATTCATATTAAGTGTAAAATAAAACATAAAAATACAGAATATTGAGTCGATGTTATCATTTATATGAATTTATTCACTTTTCGGTGATTTCCGAAAGATGGCCTTTGTAAAATGTTATAGTATCATTTATATTTATATAAAACTTATTTTTGTCGCATATTAACTTGATACTAACATTTTAATGGGATTTATGCCCGATAAAGTGATTTTCTGAAAAGGGGTTTTACGGGAGCTATGGTCAATTATGAAGCGATCTTTCTGAAAATCGACACACAGATTTAAGCTTATATAAAACTTATATGTATCCCTGAACTATTAGAAATCAGTGTGCCAAATTTCATTAATTTTTATTCAAAATTGCGACCTGTAGTTTGGTTACAAGTTTTACATGGACGGACAGACGGACGGACGGATATCGTTAAATCGATTCAGAATGTGATTCTAAGCCGATTGATATAAATTAAGGTGGGTCTTAGACCAATATTTTTGGGTGTTACAAGCATCAGCGCAAACGCATAATACCCTCCCTACCTATAGTGGTGTAGGGTATAAAAATATAATATTTGGTGTTTTCAGTTTTTGTAAACTAATTCCTGAATTTTAGCCAAAAAGTGCATCATTATACATTATTTTTTTTATAAAAAATCTAGTTCTTTGTTCAAATATACCAAAATTCAATTCAGACACACTATCATTCTTCCAAAGGAAAAAAAATTCTATCAAATTTGGTAGTAAACTACAAAAACTGCAACAATGCTCAAAATTGAACTAAAAAAGTTTTAAAAGCTGATAGTTTGATTTATAATATTATAAAAAATATATGTCTTACAATCCAATTTGATTTTATTTTCAAAGATGTATGTAGGCGCAGAACTAAATAAATGTTATGTTCCAAGTTATTATCTTATGGAAGTACGAAGAGATTTGCATATAAATCATAATTTTAATTATATTAATTATTAATGTATTAAACATTACTAGTTTCGGATTAAGCTGAATATTCGGTTTTTGATCGAATATTAGTTTCGGTCAAACTCTACCAATCACTTGTTTAAATATCGCGGTTTATTTAATGCCACGTTTGGTATATATTTGCTCCTATATGCGCTGCTTAAGGAAATAGTCGGATTCAATGCAACGTTTTTGAGCACTTTTATGCAAGTTATCCTTAAGAATAAATATTTTTATCGATTACACCATCAATAAATACTAGTTCCCCAACCCCAGCCACCGACATACAACCTCATACCTTGACTACGCCACCATCATGTTTAACAGCCGATTAAATGTGTTTTTCTTGCCTCCCCCTTCTTTCTCCATGTCAAAACACGTTCGTCTGATTTATATATTGAAAATTTGCTTTCATCAGAGAATATTACCATATCCTAAAGTCTATTTCTTTATTTATGTGCTATTTTGTACGCACTTAAAATAATTTGTCTTCCTTCAATTGTAATTTCTTTTCTCACTCATTTTTAATAGAATTGGCGTTAGCAAATTTTTTTAATTAAGTACCGTTATTAAATTTTGACAGATCAGTCTTAAAGTTACTATATTACACGAATTTAGACAGAAGTGTTAGTAAGAGCGAAATTTCTTAAAGTTTCTTTAATATTTAGATGCATTGACGGTGACTTTTGTCCACAAGAAATATGAAATTCAAATAATAAATACTTATTTTTGCTAATAAGGTTAATGAAAGAAAAATTATATTAACTAAAAAACATTTTAAATAAACCATATTTTATGCAGAATTAAACTATTTTTATATATCATTTGTTTTATGGGAGCAGAGGCCCTTCAAACTTACATAAATGCAAATGACAGTGACTTTTGTCCATCTGTGTATGTGCATCAACAACAACATCTAGTGACAAAAAACTCGGATACTGTTCATATATTTAATTACAATAAAAACTTAGTTTTTCAAGAAGAATCTAATCAAAATAATCAAACTTGTATCAATGAAAATTAAACCTTAATGTATAAAAATCAAAGAAATAAAAATTGATCTTAATTTCTAAATTAATAGTTTTTATATATTAAAAATCTGAAATATTCTTTAATTTCAAATCGATTTCTTTCTAGTGAAAAATAATCTTGAATATTATTGTTTTGTACTAAAAAGAAATCCATAACAATCAACAAATAATTGACATTATTTATTTAGTTTATGCTTTTTTTTTCTGGTTTCGTTGATTTTATTTTATTCTCTATTTTCACTAAAAATTACTATTGCTGTTAAGGGTTTTCTTTTCGTTTTCAACTTGTTTCTTAAAATGAACTAAATAAAGAAAGAAAGAGCAAAAGAAAATATTGTAATGGTTAGGAAAAATAAAAAGAAAAAACTATAGTTTATAAACTATAGTTATAGTTTTCTTATAGAAAAACTCAACGTAACACATTTAAATGAAGCTCTATATTCTGTAAGTTTGGTATTTTTAGAGTTTATTTTATACTATTTATTGTAGTTGTAATATTTTCATTTTATTTTATTTTTTTATGGCGTTTTAGTCTTATTTGAGTCTTATTGTTATTATTATTTTTGTTGTTGTTATTTGTTATTGTTAACATTATAACATAGAAATGTCAACAGTTTGATGATAGTAGCATATGTTGCATTTTGTATTTTTTTTTACACAACATATATGTATGTACATATATTTTACAAAGGTATAGTGTAATACAGAGTTGTTAAAGTATTAAAAAGTAAATAAATAAATAAATTACCCAGTAAAAGTTTCGTAAATACAATTGCAGTTACTTTTCAATGATAATAACATAATGTCATTACATAAAAGTGGATTAGTAGGTGCTTACTTGTAATCAATGTTACTTTTTTGACATAAATGTCTCTGGGGGTTTAACTCTATGACGAATGCTAAGCAGACTAACTTAAATATATTAAATTATTAGGATAAGACCACATAAAGTACATATTTTCTGATCGCGGGTAATGTTCTGATTCAATCTAGCTATAGCAGCCTGAAAATTGAAACTAGTATTTATTTTATATAAAATTTGTTTGGTAGTGTTAGGTTGAAAAAATCTAATATGCCAAATACTTGGAACACAGGTTATCCGTTGCAGCTTTATATCATTATTTTCTAATGATATACAGTGTTGGAAAAAATAATGGGGGTATTCTAATTTTTCAATATATTCTTACTTTTTTATTTACTATTCCATAAATATTAGAAAGTTTATACCATAGAGTAACATATAGAGACGAAATTCTCGATTGACAATTAAACAAAATTTTTGTTTTTTATACAAAAATGTGTTTTTATTTTCTTTTGGCAACAGCAAAAAATATTTGATTAAATTTATTTTGTTGTTGCATGAGTTAGGTTTTTGACAACCGACTTAGGTTTTTGACAATTAGTTTCGTCTCTTGTTACTCTTTGGTTTATACACGAAATTAAATAACTTCAAATATTTTAACTTATAATGCAGCAATGAAAAACTAGTTCTGCCAAAAAATATATTTTTTAAAAGGCCTGAAAGAAAAAATAATAGGGACACAATGTTTGGGAAAAAATTATATATATATTTTTTTAATTTTACCATCATTTTCAAATATTTTTTAATACTTTTTTGAAGATCCTTTCATTTTTATAAACTCCTGACAACAGTGATTCATAAATTACGCTCGATTATTGCAAATAAAAATAACTTGCAAATAAATAATTCACTGTTTATAAGCAAATGGGACAAAGAAATATATTTCCTTATTTGTCGTGCCAGATGGGATAAATAAAACTATTATCAATCAGTTTCACTAATCTCGATTATTTTTCGTGAGTTACTAACTAAAAAAATTTAGTACTAACTCACTGTTTATACAGCAAAATTTTCATATCGTAATATTTTTAGTTGCGAATAAATGGTTCGTATAAACGTAATAATAGATCCCACAAGATTCGCACATACCTCAGGCTGAATTGAGTACCAGGTTTCTTGAATTTTTTCCTCACAACTCTTATTTATTTTTTAATATAAAGCTACAAATTTTATTTTTTAGGACACCCCAGAGATGCTGAATGTGGTTTAACTCCGGTGTTTGGAACGGCCTCTCCGTTACAGGCACCTGATTCTGCTGAAACCACGTTTTGACGCTTCCAGCGGAATGCTTGGGATCATTATCCTTCATGAATTCCCATTTTAGTGACATTTCATTCTCAGCAAATGGAAGCATTTTATTCTGTAGAATATCTATATAGTCTTTAGCATTAAATATTCCCTGAATCCAAACTATTGGACCAACTCCAGAGACCGAAAAACATCTCCATAGCATTATAGAACCACCACCGTGTTTGATTTTGGATCTCATTCAGCATTTCCGTCAGATCAAAATAAATTGACTTTTATTTGGTCTGACCATAGTACGTTGTTCCAGTTTTTATGGCACAGGTGTCGCCTGACAAATTCCAACCTTTTTTGTATGTTTTTCTTGCTCAACAGTGGTACTTCCTGCAGTCTATTTCTTATTGTTCGACTTATCACTGAAGCGCACAATTCATTTTTAAGACTACTTGATGAAAAAAGGGGTTATTTTTGGAAAGTCGAACTAAACGAGCAGACGTTTTACGCTTTCTACCTCTAGCTTCATGACTTTTTTCGAATGTTTTGGAACACTTCATTATATGTGCAATTTTTCTAATTGATAACCCGTACCAATTTAATTTAAGAATATTTTTTTCAGATTCAGTACAATGAACACCACGACCTATTTTCAAATTTATTTACCGAAGACATAAGTCATAAACACGAAACTAATATGATTAAATTAATTACATAAACTTTGCTTTACGAATTTTTAATATGTTTATGTTAAAAATAATAATTTTTATTACAACTTCACTGTTTTTTTTTTTTTGCAATTAAATATAAACTAAAAGTGCAAAAGAGAAATAGTAAACAAATAATGAAATTCCTTTATTTTAGGAATTTTTAAATTGTAAGACCCCAAAAAAATTAATATCAAGAAACTGTTTGTATCTGTTTGCGAAAGTAAGGGTCGTCCCTATTATTTTTTCCACACGAAATTTTGTTTAGATAGAGCGATTATAGATATAAACTAGGAAACCTAAAGTGGTTGTGATCCGCTCACATCCCTTGCAAGTGTAGTGAGGTAGTCTGAAGTCCTACAAAGTAAAAGAAAGTTTAGAATAGAAACGGTTTTTTTAATATTAATGAGTCTAACTTTTTATAACAATCTGGTCTGGAATTCCATATCACATATTATTTGGGAAATGGAGCAGATATCGTGTAAAAAATTCAAATTGTTAAACAAATTTCTTTTTTGGCGAGCCATTCTATATATGCGGGAGAAAAGCACTTGATACTTTAACAAAGAAATGTATAGAAATGAGAACTATTGAAAAATATTATTAAAAAGCTTTTCGAATTCCATCTTCTATTACTCGTTACACAAAAAGTGGTTTTCATAAAGGGAAATAAAATAACCTTTGCTTCAATTGGGAGTTGAACCTTTAATAAATTTTTATATTTACTACAATCCAGTTATTAAAGTATTATTAGGTAATGCTGCGAGTGGCGAATAAGGCTACAATGTAATGCATACAGTAAGCTGTTGCTTTTAAAATTGGATGCTAAGTTTTTACTGGGACTGTCTGCATTTGGCTAATAATGACTTTTGCAGATGTCATTATTAGCCATTCAATAATCTTTATAGATTATTCAATAATCTATATAATTAATAGGCAAACACATTTTTCGTAATCCCTTTTAAGGTAACAATAAACCACCGATTTTAATAAAAAATATACCAATATAAAGGTGTTTTCTCATAGATGTACAGCATATAGAATTTATTAATATCCGTTTAGTATTTAAGAAGTTGTAAGCGGTAAAAATTACTACTAATGCATATACTACAACTGCCATGAATGAATATATTTTTATAAACAAACAAAGCGTGTCAATTTATTACATTAATCACATGTATTACAACTCTCTCATTCAAAACATTGTCTCATTGTTGTTATTTTTTTATATACCAACTGAACCAGTTGTAATGAAATAAATTTTGTTATTACAAGTTGGAATCTTTGACTATTTTAATTCAAATTTTTTATTTGGGAAGCGAAGCGCCCCAGATGTACTCTTGTAATTAAACATCATCAAATACTTGCGATCAAATTTTTGCAAACATAATATATAATGAAAATATATTTTTCTATGTCGAACGAAAATTTAATTTCAACAATTCATTTTTAAATTATCATCTTTAATTTTAAAATATGTGTTCAATAAATAAATTTTAAAAATATACACACCTATCATCTATTTATTTTTTCAAATTAAGAACGTATTTGTAACCAATAATGTAACTAGTTACTGTTCATTTGGCTAATAATGACTTCTGCAAATTATTGAATAGCTTCAAAGTAATTAGTTCTTATAAGTAATGACTTTCTGAAATGCCTAACAGTAATAATATATAGTTAGTATTAGCTTCTTAACTCATTACATTGCAAGCAAAGTTTTTGCTGGGTAGGTATAAAATTTTCTTCATTTTTGAAGGAAAAATTTTTGTTCTTTCAAAGAGAATTAAAAATTATATTATAAATAACATTTTGCAAAATGTCCCCGTTTAAAAAACATTTTTTTTATATCCTGTTATTCAATACTTTTAAGATTCTGTTTATATTTAAACTAAATATTATTATGTATTACTACAAGTGGAGGATGAGGAAAAGATTGCAAGAAACTGGTTAAGTGATAAGGGGGACGCGTTATGAATGTAAACAACAACAAGAAAAAATACATACCATACAAAGGTAGAGAAAAAAAGAAACCAAGTTTTGTGCAATTTTATTTTGTCTTTAATTCATAGAAATGGAAGTAGGTTTAAAGGTATGTGAACGTAAATAAAAAAAAATCGAATCACACACTTAAATTTACTTACATTTAAATAAATAGATAGACAAATTTTTATAATAAAAACATAAATATAAAGCATGTATACAAAATAATATGATTTTATTAAAATAGAAAAGAATAGAGCCACATTAACATAAGTTTTTGGATTATCTAAAATGCTAAATATTTTTTTGCAATGATCTAATACATTCAAAATTGTTGTAAATAGACTGCGCTTTAGTACACAGTAGCACAATTTATTAATACTATTAATTTGCTAGCTGTGAAAAGACGGGTTATAGGGTGAAAGTACAATAGCTTGTCTTTTCATGGTCCTTCGAGCCGGATATGAACAAGCGACCTATGGATATAGAACTATGGAGCTGAATTTAATTTGATACATTTAATATAATTATTACGTATCCTATTTTATTGTACACTCAAAAAATTATGTAAGTAAATTTAAGAGAAAAGTCAGTAAAACCAAGTTTGGAAACCGATATCGTTATAAATACCGATACCGATTAAATACCGAAATTATAATTTTTAGTTTCGGTATTTTAAAAATATAATTTTTTTCAACATAATATGATATTATAAAATAATTGTTCAAATAATTTACTTGAGGAAATAAGAAAGATAAAATTATTTCTAATAATAAGAGTATTTTTATAGGATTTTATTTTAAAAGGAACTTTTATCGATTGTTTTCTGATAATATTGTTTACAATAAGCATATTTTAAAAGAGATTTTAAAAGTGCAAACACAAAAAAATGTATTATCGAAGATGTGGGTATTTCAACTTAAGATAATCTCCCAATTATTTATTAGTTTACTATCTGTCATTTGCTTCTATGAAGTTTCTCATAATTATTTTGGTTTCATAAAGACCAAAAATTTTCCTTCAGAAATTTACTGCATGGGCTGCCTGGTTCCGTTTTCCCGTAATTTTGTCCGTTATTCCCGAAAAATTTTAAAAAGTGAAAGAAAACTACATGAATTTTAACAAACAAATATATTTTCAAAATTTTAACGAATAATTATAATGTGCTAAGTCCAGCTGGGAACTATTTATAAAATTTATTATTCTTTGAATTACTTGTATGGGATGAATATAAGGTATGAATTCAAATAAACATCAGTACTAAGAAGAAGCAAATAAAAACTTAAACCCATTGAAAGGATCTTGTATGGATAACATCCGAAATTAATCTGTAGAAAAAAACCTTAAGAAAGTAAAGAGAATGACTATATTTTTCTCCATATCAATGACAAATTTATATAGTATATATAAACTATAGGGTCGTTGATATTTTCGAAAATATTATTTTATAATTTAGGTACGTTTAAATATGAGATACATTTTTATCATTTTTTATATTTATAAGTGCACTTTTAATAAATTATTTTTCAAAGATATTTTCGAAAAATGTTTTAATAAAATTTTCTGATTCAAATACGACATTTTTCCAAAGACCAGAACTGTACAGATCCGAAAAATCATTAGAGTAACAATCATATTTAAATCTGATAAAGGAATGATTTATATCTTATTCGATTATCAGTTATTTAGTTATTTAGCTTGCAAAGATAATTAAAATATTTAATCTGGGACCCCAGGAAGTCGAAAATTTGTTCCCGCTATTAAGCAAAATCGAATAGTCTGGAAAAATATTCTCCTGCAACTTAAGAGTTTGAATTACATTAGAATTTCTTACATTTAATGGTACGTCGTTTTGATTATTGGGACTTAGAGACCTAATAAGTTTTGTTGTAGCAACATTAATTAAACAATTTTTGTCTGTATTAAAACTCTTTAAAAAGTCGAGTTTAATATTACATATAAGGATAAAGAAAAGAAATTGCGACCTTTCAGCGTACAAAAACGGACTTTCGCTAAAAACTTAGTTCAGTTATTATTAAAAATAAAGAAGTTATATGATACAAAAATGGATTTGTCACCTTAGATAGATTATATAGTCCATAACATTTAATATATACACTGCATAAAGTACATTGAAACTTTTTGAAGAAATTAATCGCATTAAAACTGTTAAATTTTAAGAAAAAATATCAAAAACTAGAACAAAATGAAACGAAATATTAACATATTGCTATTGTTGTGCACACTTTTATTTGAAGAATGTAGGGTTTTATTTAGGGTGTCCAATTAATTGGGGTTTCATATTTATCGAATTATTTGACAAATAATTATTCGAGGTTATAATTAAAGACACACGAATCGCCTGAAACGCTAGTGTTGCGAAAACGCCTCAATATTTCAGCGATATCTTTAAGTCTACTTTCCGAAAAACTACTTTTATGATATGGGACCAAAAATGGTATGATTTCTGAAATTTCCAGGCCCTGTATTTCGGAATAAAAAATATCTAGACATTCAAGTCTTCTCAATTTGTTATCATAATCACCAAAACGAACTCTGTGCCAAATTTCGTAAAATTATCTCAAAGGAATCAGATAGTGGTCGGAAATAGGTTAAGAACTTAATGTAGATTACATAGGGTTTATCTTAATAGTTCTATCAACCATTTGTTTGAGAAAATTACGACATTATACTACAAAATGTCAAATTCAACTTTAATAAATCAGTCTTTATAATAAAACTTCATATTTTCTGTATCAGAATCATTTCTTGTTTTAAATATATTGTCGTGTTCATGAGCTTGTGATCCTTGCAGGTTCCAAATGAAATTATATTGTCACACATTCAAGAATTTATAAAATTTTAATCTTTCAAGATTTTATTAAATAAACTTTCCCAAGTAAAAAATAATATCTAAAGAAGTAAATAAGAACATCCAAAAGTAGTGCAAAAACGATGATTGAATTTAACATGTATCTGGCCAGATACACTATGCATTTCAGTACATTTATTTGAAAATTTTGCTATTTTAGTGATAATATTACATTGTTATGTTGTTATCACGCCAGGTAGATACATATTTTCCATTTTTTTTTTTGTTCTTAGTACATGCCAAACGTTCTACACGTGCAAAAAAAAATTTAATGAGAAATAAAACAAGAAAAAATTTTATTTTTGTGTTTAATTTCAAATGTTATAAAGTTTATTTCAATAAAATTTAGTTGTTATAAAGTAATGATGTGAATGTTGTTCATTCGGCCAGTGTGTATCTGGCCAGATACATGCGCTACGTATACGATATATTATTCCGTTTATACGTTATTCGAAAATAGACAGTTTTGAATTATTCGATGAGTTAATGGAATAAAATTAATCGGATAACTGAACAGCGGTTAATCGATTAGATACTCTAGTTTTTGTAAATAACCAAAGTTAAATTCTTTAAAAGTTTGTGTTTTTGTTAATCCTTTAATTTAGGCATTATTTCATAAAATTATTTTTGGTTTACAACAAATATTGTAAAAATATAATGTTCTTAACACTGGAAGGACTTCGTTAGTCGTTTCGACTAACAACAATGCTATTTTGAGTGATATTTCTTTATTCGTTGCATTTTTTTAAAGAATTTTGGTATAACACCTGCCGTAATTAAGATCTTGAAATGTCCAGACGTATGTTGCTGTTTGCGGTCTGGAAGTTAGATTTTTAAGCAACCATATTAGTCGAAACGACTAACGAAGCACTTTGTGTGACTTTTTGAACTTTTAGCGATAAAGTTATTTAGCAAATGAAGTAATGCAGTGTATTTAATATTTGTACCTATAGTGTGAAATATATTTTTTTGGATAAAAATAAATACAATTAGACTTCCAGAAATAATTTTAACAACACATAAGTACATTTTTTTTGTCACATTACACAATGATGATTAGGGAGCACTAATTCCTAAATCAAATAGAAAACGGCTGACAAAGCCATATTATGGAAGACTAAGCAATACCAAGATCAGACTTCATACTTATGAGTTTTCTATAATAAAAACAAAGAACGCGATTTGCAGCTTCTGCGGTTAAAAAAAAACACTTAACTACTAAGGGACTACTGAAAAAAAAACGCCAAAAAAGTATCATTAAATTAAATATTGCACAACTATGGCAGAAAAAAAAATTAATTTTTAAAACTGTTTTGTTTTTTTTAAATATTTATAGGAAGCCACACTATTTTAAAAAAAACGTTATGTTGCTTTAGGGATTTCTGTTATTTTATTAAAAATTTTAATTTCAACAAATCAATGTTTTACTATTTCATTTTAATGATCGTTTGCAATATTTTTAATAAAATTAGTGTTAAGTCGTTTCGACTAACGAAGCCCTCAAAAGGGTAAAAATATCAAAGCCCTTCCAGGGTTAAAAATACATACATATTGTATGTATTTTTCGTGTTGTGGCCATAATTCGTCATTGCACTTTTTTCTGAACTAATGTTGCATCTTTAAAAAATCAAACATTTATTTTATCAAAATAATCAAGACTATGTAATGTAAAAGTAATGTATATTTTATGCATTTTTTTTTTTTGTTCCTTTAAAAACTACATTCATAAAATTTTCGTTAGTATATTACAGCCCAAAAAAATAATGTGTATGTATGTATGATAATGGTTTACTAACTTCTTGTAAATTTCCATAAGAAAAAAAAAACAGTAGTAATCTTTTACAAGCATACATTTTTTAAATACGGCTGTAATAAGCTAACGAAAATGTCTATAAATGTAGTTTTTAAATTTGACAAAATAAATCGAAGGAGAACAAAACAACTATAAGTTTACTGTAAATATAATGATGCATCAACAAAACGCTTTTTTCTATGTCGTGTTTTAAACAACAACAAAAACTTAATAAACAAAGAGAAACACAAATAATATACAATTCTACAGAAACTTTTATGGAGAAATAACAAAATATAAAATAAACGCTTAGTGGGAGAGAACTCACGATAAAAAATTCAAATTTTAATCTCATAACTTGTTATATACGTATGTATGTATGTACATATGTATGTATGTATGTATGTATGTATGTACATGTGCTATTATGTATGAATAAACACATCTATAGATGTTGATAGGTGATGCATGTATTTGCTTGTTTTGTTTCTTGTTATTTTGTTGTTTTTATAACAGGGTTGTTAAACTAGTTAAAATGTACGTTGGGGAATTCTATTTAAGAGCATGCGCTGGCTTGTCTAACTATTAAGTTCAAATGAAAGCACAAATTTAATTATATACACATATTATACATATTTAATGTTGCCAGATACAAAAAATCTTTTGGTTTCTTTATATTTTTGGTAAATATTTTTTTCTTAATATGTTGTTAAAAACTTTTTATTATGTTAAAAACAATTTAAATCTTCGAAGTAAATATTTTTAAATCTATTAAGATCATTTAAAATATATTTTGTTCGCAATATTTATCTATAATGATTTGTCTACAATGAAAAATTAACGGCCGTATTCACAAAAAATATGTATGTACATACATACATATGTATGTTTGATAAAAGTTTACTAATTTTTTAATACGGCTGTAGATATATATATATGTACATACATTGTCTCACATAAATTTGTGAATTTTTATTTTTTAATAAAAATATGAATTATTTTAAGTTATAACATTAGATAAGTAAAAAATAATAATTTTTTTATGAATAGGATTTTTTATTGAATTTGTTTTTATAAAATTAAATTTAAACAAATTTGGATTTATTTAGTCTGCTATATGGAATTAAAAAAATAAATAATAAGAATAAAATGAATAATAGAATAAAATCGCTATTGTCGACTATTTTTCCAGATTGCGAGATGTTTTGTTGCTTCGTTGAACACTTGAAGAACCATGTTCATGATAATGATGATGCTTTCACTACTTAAAAACTTCAAGGAAATTTATTTTTTCAACAACAAACAGTGGCTCACAGCCACCACTTCTTTTTGGAAAAGTACTTCCATGCGAGGTCCATGCGTGGCGCACTGTGCTATATAAAGGAGTATTGGTTACAAACCATTTAAAAATGGTCACTTTAAATGGTTAAAATATATGCTTCTATGGAAGAAGAAATCATGAGTTTTTTTCATGAAAATCGGTTAGATAATAAAAGGCATTGATGATGTACCGAAGAAACATTTATACAATCGTGACTGCGACAATCTACGGATCTCAGCAACAAAACTGACATCCGAAATTCAAACAATGTTGCGTCAAAACTTTTTGCCATAGATTGTAAATACTGGATTATTGTACTTGTCTTCATGGCGTATAACTGCCGGGTTAATACATACATACATACATACATATTTATGTAGATATTTACTAAATTCATTGTTGTGACTGTTTTTTTTTTTATGTATGTACATTATTTTTTGTTTTTATTATTTTTCTTGTTTACATTCTATTATTTCTTTTAGAAGTCTGTACTTCTTTAGGTTATTATAAATAAAAGTGTACAGGTTATACTAAATAAAAAAAATAAAAAAAGCTTTTAGACAGAAAATAACAAAAATAACTCTCATTACACAGTTAAAATATATATTAGTTAAACACCTGCACTTGAAAAAAATCAATTAATCTTTATAAATCTAATATTGTCACCCTACAATTTGTATTTCCTATAAAATCGCTACAAGGAACACATTTTTAAAGAATTTTAAAAATATGTAGCGTTCACTTTTAATAAACAACAATCTTAAAAATATTTTACCATAATATGTCATTGGTAAAAAAATATATACTATGTATATATAATTAGCATACATTTTATAGAATTGAAATAAAAGCACGTAATACATAATAAACATTGTGTTGATGGGGAAAAACGTCACAATTTTATACGTTTGAAATCAAAAAAAAAAATTACATACATATGTATGTATGTAATTTGTTTACAAAGTGAGAGTAGTTGAATACTCATGAAAGCAAATAAAAACACTATCAAGGTAAAACGCAAATCATTACTTAGATACACTTTTTAAAATTAAAACTTTATTGAATGAAAATAAAAGAGAACAAGAGAATGCATCTACCACAAATATATACAAAATAAAGAAGTACACACAAATTAAAATGACATAATGGTTGATATTGACTGTTATAAATGTTTTTAAAAGTAAAATATAAAAGTTAATAAAAAATCCGACAAAAAGTTTATTATAGAAAAAAGAAACCTTGACAAAAAAATAAATAAATTCAAATAAAAAGCTCTCATAAATAGTACAAATACGAGAGAGTATATTATACTTAAAAAAAAAAAATCATATAGTTGTCGCAAAAAAATTTTCGCCAAAATTTCTGATATTTTTTATTTAACTGACTTATTTTTTGGCATTAATTAAATTTAGAAATTTTAGAGTATTTGTAAATCAATTTACTAATTTTAAAATAAAAGCATTAAGTACCTATTTTTATTTATTATTCCTGATCTATTAGTGGAATTTAATACTTCAAACATTTTTTTTTATATGAGAGAACAAAATTAATTTATTTTTCATCTTTTTTTTTTTTTTTTTTTTTTTTTTAAAAAATTTTAAAGAACAATAAATTTGACAGTTTATGTTAAACCAACGGTTCTCAAATGGGGGTCCGCGACCCACAAGGGGTCCATAAGGATACTCCTGGGGGGTCGCAAAGATATATTGAAAAATATTCATAAATACAAAATATTTTAATAAAAATATTATGTGAAAATTTTAAATAAGAATTCCAATTAAAACCTGAATTTTTTTTAAAAATGGAAAAAGGAAAATAACTATCATTTTTTATCATTTAAACCAAAAACTTTTTAAAATGCATTCTGTTTGCAGATTGTGTTTGAGAAAAGTTCAACATATGCAATTTTACAAAGTAGACTAAAGTCAAAACTTTAATGTAAAGTGGGAGAAATGCAAGAGGATGTCTTTGGTTTGTCTTTATAAAAATTTGTTTAATGTAGACTCAAAGTACTTTAGAGAAAAAACGGTCAAAGAATCACAAAAAGAAATTTTTGCAATTAAAGATATCGAGATCAAACTTTCTTTATTCAATAGATAATTTTGATTTTAAATTATGTCAAGAAAAATCGATTACAAATGATTGGAAATACTGGAATATATATGAAAAATAAAAAATTGGACCAATTATTTTCAAAATTGATATATTAAAAATTCCAACAGCAAATGAATCGATAGCAAGAATATAAGAAAATATTTAAAATCGGAGGAGAAACAAAACTTTGGTAAGCGATTCAAAATTTTATATTTGAAGGGCACAGTGGAGTTTATTATGTGCCCTCTGCTACGACTTTAAGAAATTCAGCGCTAATCTCAACGAGGCGATTAAAACTTACAGATATTTCCAATAATTTTCGATTCTGCACATTGTACAATTGTGTTACAAACTTCTTTATAAAGTTGCTTCAATGCCCTTTTAGAATTTTAATCATGAAATAATATCCTGTAGAATAAAATTTTTAAGATTTGCTGAAAGAGTGCGACTTTAAAATTCTTAGTATAAAAAAACTTATTTCACAAAGAAGTTTGTGAGCTGTAAAAATAATATATATCCCATGTATTCAATTTATTTTGAATCGAAAGTTTAAATATAGTGAAATTTATCAGCATATTGGCTCCGTAAACTGTTTCACATCATCATAAATTTTTAGGTGGAATTATTTTTGTGTGGAGGCAAAGAAAGAACAAAAATAATGTCGGAAATTTTTATAATATTTTTTAAATTATTTTTTTCTTTGATTTATAAAGCTGTAGTGGGTCGCGATTCCATTGCAAAATAATATTAAAATTTCTCATGTACGTTTCCTGCACCCTTTTAACATAAAGTTGGAAATGAAAGTATATTCCCGTTAATCTTCCGACGTTATTTCTTATGTTAGGAAATAAAAATTTCTTCATGGAGACATAGAGTAAAGCGAGAGTTAGTTGGTTGTTTATGTGACGCTTCCTCCCGCCAAGTAAACAGCTGATTATTTATTTTGCGTGTATTGTAATGACCACAGCATACATACTACTACTTTGTGGTAATGACAACAATTATTAAAACTTGACGTTGATGTGATGTGAGGTATGATTCTGTTGAAAACAGAATTTTCGCATGTTTTTCCGTGGCCGTGTTACCAAACAGTGCCTTTTTTTCTTACAAATAAAAAAATATTTAACAAAAACAAAAGGAAAAACCTCTAAATAAACCAAAATAAATACACAAACAATTAAATAAATAGCTTTTTAGTTTATTTAACTTTAATCAGAGTTGCTTTTTAGGCATTTCAGATGTTTACTTTTTAAATTCGATATTTGGAAATATTTATTTTTTATTTGCAGTTTTCATTCAATCGTATATTTGCCTTGTAAAAATTATAAACATAATAAAAATACAATCTCGTTAAATATTTGTCAAACTTTGTTTGAAAAATTATTTACACAATTTATAAATCTTTACGCTACAATTTCAATGTGCAAATCAATTCATTAACTTATTTTTTAAGTATTCAAATTTCAAAGAAGGAAATAATTAATTATTTTATTAATTATTTAACATGCCAAATAATTTCAAGAAATTTAAAGGAATACGCAACTATTTGCTAGGGGCGTATGTGTAACACATGAGTATAACGTGTAAATTTTCGGATTATGTAAATTCATTCATATTATATTTAAATAAATTTTTGAACAAATCAATGGTTTCTCCAGAAATTTCTTTATTGAAACGATCTTGGAAGTGAAAATATGTATTTTTTGGGTCGATCTCTTTCAATCAGAAAAACATAGTCAGGTGTGTGTAAAAATCGATTTTGAAAACGAATAGCTTTCAATAAGTGATGAATTTATTTTATCGTTTCGGTTTTTAATAAAAATTCGATTTTAATCACTTGCTTTTAGATATTAATTAATAATTTCATACAAGTATATATGCCTATAATATTTATTTGTTATTTTCCACATCAGCTGTAATATAAAGAAATCATAATTATTTAATTTTATTGAAATTCATAGTAACCTTTCAAAACGATACGATTCTAAAACGATCGGCTTGCACCCCATACATGAATGCAATAATTTTTTAATGAAATTGTATTACAAGAGTTTTTTCCAGTCTGTATTTCCAGCAACAGACCTAAGGAGGGAAGAACCCATTTATCATACTACATTTTTTTAGATCATTTTAAGAAAAAAAAAAGTACTATGCTCTAAAAAAATATTTTAATATACATAGATTGAAGAAAGCTGGCATCTCTAAATGTTTGTGTATCTACTTATAAAAAAATTCTGCGATTGTTAGGTTATGTGTAATTGTTTTGAAGTTGTCAAATCGAAAGAGAAACTCGACTGTCAGCTGGTTGTTTTTCTCTTTCTTGTTTTTTTTTCAACGCAAAAAAAGTATGCAAGTAGAAACTCACAAGGAGCTCAAGAAACTAAAAAAAACTCTCTCACAAAATGAAAAAAGCGAAACGGTAATGTGGCAAAAAACCTAATATAGTATGTATATATAGAGAGATGAACAAAAAACTACATGACTGACGAGTAGTAGACAAAAGAAACAAAACGAATGAAAAAATGTATACAAAACACAACAAACTTTTGTTACTTACGTACTGTAAAAAATAGTGCTCGAATGGGTAGAGAAGGTGGATGGATTATATTAGGAATAAACAAATTAAATTACAGAGAAAACTCACACACGTGAAAGGAATAAGAAGCAAAAAATAAATAAAATGCATTGTATATATTATGAAAAATGTATATACAATATGTATACATTTTGATTTGTGTGTATATAAACGCCAAAAATGAAAAGTTGTTTTGTGTGGAAACTTTAAATGAAGTGTACGAATTATAAATAGTATATATAAAGACTAATATAAAAAATGATTAAATATTTAATAAATTATGTTGAGAGAAATTAATAGTTTAGCGTTATATTTTAAAATTGATAGATGAGAAAAAAAATTTTAGACTATTGCTTTATAGAGCAAATATTTTATTAACAAACTATACCTTAAATATTTATATTATTTTTTTTTTTTATGAAGTTGCAAAACGATTTCACAATTTTTAACACTATTTATTTGAAGTTACGTTCTTTATTTAATTTTTAATAATTCTATTGAAATTTTTTTATATTAAATTTTATTTTCTTTGTAAGAATTGTATAGCTTTTTTCAAATTTCTTTTTAAATTATAAAAATTTTATGTTTCTTCACAATTTTTTAATACACACGACCGTATATGAAAAATTTCACTTCTTGTTTTAACAACGTCGAAAACACAGTATACATACTTCTACGTTGTTGTCGAAAATTACTTTGAATACAAAGATTTTTCGTATAGTACGAAAAATGGTTGGCTGTAGTTTAATATTCTTTTTTGTGTTTCTTTTAGTTGGTTTTGTCTGTTTATTATTCTTTTTGTTTTTATACAAAAGTTGTTTTTTATTTCTATGTACTCAGATATTATCTCTTTTCTTTCTTTTCATTATTCAGTATTTTATTATGACTTGTTCAGGGTGCCCTGAACATGACATTCTAAAAAACAGTTTTTTACTGTTGATATTTAACAGTCGTCTGAAAAAAACATTTTAAAGGCTTAACCTAAAATGTTTTCGTTTCGTTGAAGCGTTTTTGGAGCAGTGCTTTGGCTTCAAAAAATCTTCGAATTTTAACCGAAATCAAACTAGAAATACATAAATAAATATAAAAAATATATATATATACCGGGCAACAACTGTTTTTGTTACACAAAAAAAAAAAAAGACGAGTGAAAAGGAAGAATTACGTTAGCGAAGCCACTTTTAGACATACCACTGAGTTAACGTTGTGTTCAGAAAACATTTTTTTTTATTTTTAGAAATTGAAAACTTAATATTTGCAATCAGATTGATAGAATAGGAAATATTTAAGATTTTAAGTTAGTTAAGGGCCAACAGTCAACTTTTCAACGCAACGTAGAATGAAGAAAAGTAACGTGAAACATTTTGGTCAACAAAAGTAAACGTACCATATTTTTTTGAACATTCATTGTGTAAACATCACTGTTCTTTGGTTATTTTGCAAGAAAAAGAAAATACAGGGTTGTTAAAAAGTCACGTAGCTACCACACAGTATAATAAACAAAGTACTCGCATCTAAAAACAACAATTCATTGTGTATTTTGTTAGTGTAAAACCATAGTATAAATTAAAAGTACTGCACAATCTACAAAACACAATCTCCTTGTATATTTGTTAGTGTAAAACTACCGCTCAACATGTCAAAAATGCTAATGAACAGAAATGAGAGAATAAAGGAAGAGGAAGACTAAAATACTCACGAAAAATTTTACATAGGCAATAACAAAAATAAATTTGAACAGTACCTCGGAGGTATTTCGATGGAATATTGCTAGACATAGTATAATTAGAAAGTATACTCGTAAGAACAGCTGTTTTACAATTTTTTCATTGATACACCTCGCGTTACTGTCAAATTGTTTTTGTATTCCCATGTAAAATTTTTTCGTGAGTATTTTAGTCTTCCTCTCTTTTATTCTCTCATTTTCTGTTCATAGCATTTTGACATTGTGAGCGGTAGTTTTACACTAACAAAATACAAGGAATTGTTGTTTTTGTAGATGTGCGAGTACTTTGTTATTATACTATGGTATTTATTATTAAAAATTTAATATAATTATCCCACGTGTAGACTAAAATATTAGTATTATAAGAAATATTATGAGACTGTTGTGATAAGATTTCTCTACGCAACTATCTTATAAGATTTATTGTCAAAAAAATACAAGTATGCAAAAGTTTGTTTCTGTGTGTACATCTCTATTTTAAAAAGTTCTTAAAGACAATCGAATTTCTTCAATTAAAAGTAAATGTTTACTCTATGACTGAGTAAAAATAATGAAATCTTATAAGATTTATTAGAATACGTTTACCCCTTGTTTAAGATGTAATATAATGTAAACAAATTGGTTACTCTTAAATTTGACACTCTCCGTTACGTGCAGTCTATATTTGCACATAAACAAAACGTCTGCAGAGAAATGCACACAATTTTTTACTTTTTGTTTTGCCGACAGTGTCACTTCGATACTTTTACATTTAACGCCTCTTCTTACGCATACAAAATGACGCACAAAATTTTGTTCATTGCTCGAACATGAAAAAAGCGTGTGTGGAAGGCGCGTTAGTGTTACCTCACATATAATCTCAACGTGTAGTCGGTACGTAATAGTAACAGAATAGATCATTTCTATGGCATTTAGAAAAAATTAAATGTTTGAACAAAGAAAATTTGATATAAAAAATTGTAAATGAATCCTAACACCTCGCGACTGAAAAGCGATTTAAATTAATTTTCAAAGTCATAATAAGCCCTTACTTTAATTTGTAGTTCTTTTGTGAATAACTAAAATTTTGATGATGATATTAAAAGAAATACCAATTTTTAGAGGTGTTCTGAAAATGATCCGGTGGGATTTTCTGTAATGTTAGATATATACATATTTTATTTTATTATTATTATTTTTTTTTTATTAAAATTGGATATTAGGTTTTTTTCTGTGTAAAAAAAAATTATAATTTCGCATAATTTTTGATTAGAAAGTGTAAAGGAAGTATGCAATAAAAAGTTTATTTAGCCTTGTAGTTTTCGAATTGAATTTCTCATTAGAATGCTCTAAAATAATTACATATATGCAGTAATATTTTTTCAGCCATATGTTCACTATTAATAGATTTAAAAATATTCTTGCAGAATATGTTAAATTGTTGTTTCATTAATCGGCTTTTCTTCGTAAACCAGTTGATTCTGTAGAAAAAGGAAGAATAATATTTATTTCCTCTCTACTAATCATTTTAGAGCAGTGTAATGATTATTTAAATGTTAAACGTTTTAAACTACAAGGTTAAATGTCTTGGAATGATTTTTGAATGAATTTCGTTATTATTATTATTATTATTTTTTTTTTTTTGTTAGAATACTTACATTACACCCAAAATTTTTTTAAAATAAAATTTATATTTTAAAAATTATTTTAAAATAAAATTTTGCTTTTGATTTTACTAAGAACCGAATATAGTTTGTTTTAGTTAAATTATTTAAAAATATAGAAATTTAAATAATTCAGTTCGAGTAAAATCTGACTTTGGGTTTCTTTTGTATTTTTATATATTTTTTTTTTCTTTTTTATAATATTTTGTATGTGTTTTGTATGTGCTGTGATATCAAGAATTCTTTGTACTTGAGTCTTGACTTGGACAAAAGTTAGAAAAAGTAATTCTAAGAAGTTATTTGCAAAAATACAATTTCTAGCCTAGCATCAAATTACACCTATATACCTTTATCCTTGACAATATTTAATATTTTGTTTAATACTCTTAACGTTACTTTTAAATAATCCTGATTAGTTAAAATAAGCCTACAGTTATTGTACTTATGTATTATATATGTATTTTGTCTGCTATTTTTATATGTTCATTCTAATACAATTATAAGATATTTCTGACTTGAGGATTATATTATATGAATATTCATTGTTGTATGTATGTATGTATGTATGCAGACCACCTTAAAGTATACATAAATACATACTTTCATACATATTTTGCATACATATGTATACCTATGTACAGTACATGTTTGTGCACTTCTTAGAAAAATTAAAAATTATAATAAAATTTAAAAAAAAATCGGATTTCATTTATTATTTTTAATAAAGGCAAGTACAAACATATAGCCATTGGTGCTCTCCACTGTATATGTGCATTACAGTATCTTGATTTGTATGGGGACATAAAAAGTTGCAAATGTAGCCCCCTAAATTTATAATTCGAAATGTTTTAAACTCATTCCCAAAATATTTCTATCTAATTGTTTGATTTACGTGAGCTGAACCATTTGCAAAATAGCTCCAAAAATATGTTTTTCGATCGACAGTAAACATATTTTTAAAAATTATAACACATGATAGAAAAATAATATACTGAGCAAAAATTATTTTAAAATTTGTTTTCATACCAGAAAAATTTAAAATTTAGATAATTTTTCAATAATTTTATTTGAAATAATATTTTATTAAAGTCTGAATATTTTGGAAATTTTTCATAGCAGATAATATTTTAGGGCATCATTGGAAAGGTCTCATTCACTACTGTTGATATGTGCACTCAATTAACCCCTCCAGTCCATAATAGTTTAAATTGATTTTTATGCCAAGTTAATGATTCGTTAAGGATATAAATGACACCAAAAATAAAAATTAATCAAAAAGCGGCAAATTAGTGTAAAATGGTGGCAAAATTTCAAAAACACCCTTTTATTCGATTATTATCACGTTTTTAAACGAACATATTATCTTTTTCGCAATACGATTTGTTTTCCGAATTTGCTGATTTAATTTTTTGGAAATAAATGCATAAAATTGACCCTCTGGCCCTTAATGAGTTAATAACATGTTTTCTTCAATAGTAATAGGAAAGACCCTCTCCGTTGGGTACATGTAATTTAAAAAATTTCCGAAATATATAAAATTACTTGTTTAAACCAAGGTCAGAAAATAATCATTATTCTTGTAATTCTAAACAAAAAAATCAGACGCAAGGAATAACGAGATCAAAGAGTTAAAATAAAGAAATGTAAAAATCAAAACAGGTTCTATCGGAATCTGGAATGACTTTTATTTTTTGATTTTTATTAAAAAAATCAATATTAATGATTATTTTTGATTTTTATTTTTTCGCTCAAGTTTTAATGATTATTTTTGATTTTTATTTTTTGCTCACAATATAAAACTTAACACGAGAAATTAAACTATTACGCAATTTTAAATAAAAGATATCGTCGTAAATTAGATTTATTAACTAAAAGGCAAGTGTGATGATATATTTTTCATCAATAAAAAAAAATAGTACGATATCACATAAATTTTAACATTGAGACGTAATATTTGGGGAGTTATATAAGAACATACTAATCTTCATTTATGGAGGGGGAAATTTGCACTTTTTTGTGAAGCACTTTAATGTACATACATATGTAATATATTCATACTTATACATTTTTTTCTTTCTTTTGAAATAGAAAAGAAAAGTATTTCTACAATTTAACTATATTGGTGTTTTTGTAATTATTGTTAGATATTAAGTTTATATGTATGTGTATTTTGTTTGTTGTTAGCTTACCTGCAGGAATTGCGTTACTGTCGTATCAATTATCATCAGAGGACGATGTATCAAGTGCACAACACCGTTACGAACTGGTATATTGGCTTTAACAATTTCTGCTAACACTACTCCAGTAGCATGTTTTGAATCGCCTAATAGAGTATTTGATTTAACGTACACTAGAAAAATAAAACAGATTTTAATAGAATTTATAAACATTATAAATAAATTAATTAATTATTAATCTTTACAATAAAATTATTAATTTCACCACTTACTTTTCCCTTCCTTTTGTTTGGAGAAGCTAACAGTTACTTTAATGTTATCCTCGAAGGCAGCAGTGGTTTGAGGCACTTCAATTTGAGCAGCCGATGTAAATATCACATTGTTCAGAATAACATGCCCATCGATAACTTTATTATCCACTAAACTGCTACGAGTAGTTTGCTAAAAATTTTATTTTTAATTTCAATCAAAAGTGGTTTATAATACCGGTTCAACAATCATTATTTATTACCTTAAATCCTTCATCTACGGGTATGAGGAAGGTATGACCACCGGGTGATTGATATAAATTTTCCTTTCGCATAACAGTCACTTGAGAACGATATGATCTAAAGAATAATAATATTAATGTAATTAAGGCTTAGATTTTGGTTTAATATCTGAATCAACCTTAAGCGATTTTCTCCTATGTTGAGTAAATCAGCTTGTTGTAAGAATTGAAATGCATCTGGATTGGTTATTTCCGTTTTTGATGTTGGTAACGATGTTAGCGGCACTAAAACTTCATCTATAATATGCATTACCTAGATATATATAAAAGTTGTTATTTATTTATTTGTTTATTTTTTTTTTATATATATATATTTTTTTTCTGTTTTTGTTTATTTTATTTACAAAATATGTAATACAAAGTAACCCAAAAGAGTTATTTCAATTCTATTATTATACAAACCTGTCTTTTCCCCTCATCATTGGTCATTTCAACAGACAACGATGGAATTATTCTAGCATTGTTAACATAGATATCGCCATTACGATTTTTCGTTATATACAATGGAGGATTACCATCCATATCTGATGGTATGGTCTTTGTTAATTGATCCTGGGTCATTGCGACCGTAGCTAGACAAAAAAAAACATTTAGAATTTTGTTGATGTTAGTACTATCCTTCTTACCTATGTGATAAAGAACGTAAGTTGTGCCATGATGACGTTGGAAAGCTTCATTTGTTGGAACAAATAATGTGCAGGCTCTTAGCGATAATGTTGCATTAGCAATTTGATTTTGTTCCAGTAAACTGTAAAACTGAAAATAAATAAACATTTAGGAAATTTGCGTTATTGACTACTAAATTGTTTTGCGATTTCAAATAATGCTTAAAAATACTTAACAAACAAGAATGATTGATTGATTTACCGAAATTAGTTCAACATATACACGAATGACTTAAAATTGTAGAGACATTTTTGACGAATTGTAATGAATTTCGGTATTATTTCAGACATTAAAAATGTTCAAGGATTAAGCAACCTCAAATCTCTCAATTCATATATATATATATATATATATATATATATATATATATATATA
>MINK01173116.1:0-16481 GCA_001735545.1 Phormia regina
AAATCAAAAAATAACTTTTATTTCTGCTCAAAAAAATAAAAATCAAAAAATAACTTTTATTTCTGCTCGAAAAAATCAAAAAATAACTTTTATTTCTGCTCGAAAAAATAAAAATCAAAAAATAACAGTTATTTCCGGACTTTTATTATAAAAGTCATAACTGTTACGGTCCCTGGTTGAAATACAATCGAAACGATTCACTATCGGTTTCAACTTGTTCATCAATAGCTTTTTAAATAGCTTTGATATATTCAACAATAGGCTAATGGGCCTATACGATTCTACTTTAGTGTGATCTTTTCAGGCTTAGGAATCATTGTGACCAATGAGACCTTCCATTCTGGTGGATAATATTCAAGGCATAATATAGCATTAAAAATAAAAAGTGTTATTCTTATTGCTATCCGGGGTAGCTCCAAAAGCATCTTGTTACTGATTTTGTCAATTCCTGATGCTTTTTTGGAGTTTAAATCAACGATAGCCTTGTCGATCTCTCGAATCTCAAAACAAAGGGGTTCAATTGCTATATAAATGGATACAACTGGTGACAACTTTATTATATTATCTGATAAATTAGGAGTGATCGTGTTCTTTAGATGGTTAACGAATAGATTCCCCTTGCCGCTATCGTTTTTTGTCCAGCCTCCATTTATATTAAGTAGAGGAGATCTACTTGTAAAAGATCTTTTCAGATGTTTTGTAGCTCGCCATTCGAATACGGAGTAGCATCTAGATTTTCCAGATATTTATTTAGTGATTCAGTTTTTCGGTATTCCCACATCTTATTAAGACGTTTTTGGCAATCCCTTTGCTTTGATTTGAGTTGAGAGGATCTGTGTAGTTGCAATTCTCTTCGAATTCTTTTTTCAATCAAGAGCCGTTCGACATCAACAGAATAAATTCTATTGTATCTGTTTTATCGGGACGTTAGGGTAGCATGATCAGCAGCAAGTTTTAAACTTTTTTCAAAATTTTTTGACAGAGAGATCGACATTTTCTGGTTTTCTCAGCGATATATTGTCCGTACAATGAGTGCTTATATATTTTCTATATTTCAACCAGTTTATTCTTGTGTGATGAATATATCGATGAAATCACTAAGTTTCTATAACAATTATCAATACAGATTGTTGTAACTTGAAAATAATCTTCACGAAGATCACACATTAAGTAGTGTTTGATAAGGGTTTGCCAGAACCTCCACATGCTCGTGTTTGCCAGAACCTCCACATGCTCTATCTCTTGCATCTTTAGTGTCATAAAAAGCATATCCATTTATTCTAAATAAGCTTCCTGACGAGACTAACATTATATCTAAGTTATGACTTTGACTTTAAGTTGGCGTTCCAAAAGCTTATTTTAAGACAATTCATGGTTTGTTCAGCACAGCCTACAATAACATTTTAAGCATTTCTTGCATTATGAATTTGTAAAATTTGAACAAGAGAATCGATTGTAGCTTCTAGCTGTGTAAAATTGAACGTGTGTATTTGCTCTCTTACCTCTGGGTTCAAATTGTTATTAAATTTACTTTGATATTAAAAGTCCTGTGATGAGGATTGGTTTTTATTTAGCGCATTTGCATACGATGATTTATTGTCGGATGACTGTTGCAACGGAGGGTAATTAACGTTTAATAGTTGTATGTGGGAAACTCTCTTATTTATTAATTTTTTAACGGGACAACTTCTATAGTTTGCAGCATGGTTTCCTCCGCAATTATTGCATTTTTTCAATTTGGGGTCATCTTTAGCTTTATTACATTGATATGAATTATGTAACTCACCACAGACAACACATACTAGTGGCAATCTACAATAAGCCTTGGTATGGCCATATTCTTTGCAATTCATAAATAGAAACATTTCTTACGAGTTTCAAGATCTGTCACAGCCTTGCGATAATCGTTTTCACTATTTACCTGTATTTTGGTTTCATTAATTATACCTATTTTTATATCTATTTCGCAATAAATGTTTAAACACAAAGCTCAGCAATAATGTTTAACATAAGCTGTCAAATTGATTTCTCAAATATGTAATTTTTTTTAACAAAACAGAGATGGAAAATAAATTAATTTTGTTTAAAAAAGTCAATAAAAAATAAAAACAGAGAAAAAAATAAGATTTTTGTTAAAAAAAAACGAAATTCAAATTTCTCATCTAGGTTTTCTCC
Source organism: Phormia regina (assembly GCA_001735545.1). NCBI lineage: Eukaryota > Metazoa > Arthropoda > Insecta > Diptera > Calliphoridae > Phormia > Phormia regina. Next base: position 2,176 of record MINK01173116.1, read on the forward strand.
ATACCTTAACATAATGTTGGAAATAACATTTCATTCCCGTTATTCTGCCGACGTTATTTCTCATGTTAGGAAATAAACATTTTTTTGTGGAGACTTAGTGTTAAGTTCAAATGAAGAATATTTTATGATTTTTTTGCAATTAAAAAATTATCAAAAAAAAAAAAACATTACCTTTTATATTGGAAAATGGTTTAATTAGTCCAAATAAGAAAAAAAAATAAAAGAAATGGTATAAAAAGTTATTGACTTTGACACCAAATTTGTTTGGTTTCTGACCTTTACTTTCTGTATAATATATTAAATCGCTTGAATCCGATTTAAAAATAAAAGCTTTTATATTAGCTCGTCTATATTTATGGTAGAATATTGGGAAACAATTAGCATTTTGAATAATATTTACTTTAAGTATAAGAATTCTTCTGGTGGTACAAAATTTTTTTCGAATATATTGATAATATATTCTTCATATGTGTAATATGCAGACATCTTATTATATGGTTTCTTATTAAAGTTATCAATTTTAACTATATTTGAAATTTGGTACAATCTTTTATTTGAAATGTATTTTTTTATAATTGCTTTCTGTGGATCTAAATTTTGAAGTACATGCTCTTAAACATTTTCTTTCGATCAATCTTAGCTTTTCCATGTAGGATAGTGAAATATTAAACTATATTGGGCAGCTGTATGTTATAATTGGTCTGATTAGTGTTTGATATATTATAATTTTTTCTCTGGATTTCACATATTTAGAGTAAAATAAAGATTTGCATATAAAAGAAGCTTTCTTTGCTTTAATTAATGTTTCATTGATATGCTTGTTAAAGTATAAAAATTTATCCAAATAAATACCTAAGTATTTAACAGTATCTTTATTTGGATTTCTAATGTTGTTTAAATTAGATTTAATTCCAAACAATTTCCAATTTTTCCTTATGTCATAATTACATTTATCTACTGGTGTCTAAATAGAATTGTTTCATATTTTTGTGTGTTGATTTTCATATTCCAATCAGTAGTAAATTTTTCTACTGTATTGAACGTTGTTTGTAAATTTTGGTTTATTTTTTCTATGGTATTGTCAGCATGATATATTATTATATCATTTGTAAAAAATAGAATATTTTCAACTCTATTCAGTAGTTTTAAAATAAATAAATTAAAAAGTACTGGTGAATTTACTGTTACTTGTTGTAAACCATTGGTAATCTTAAATGTATGTTTGCTTTTATTGAGTCGATAATATACTTTAAATGTTTTGTTACTGATCATATTATATATTAAGTGAAATATTAGATATTTGTATTCATTTAGTTGAAAAATAAGGCCTGGTATCCAGACACTATCAAAAACTTTCTCCATGTCTATGAGACAAGCTACAGTGCAGAGTTCCCTATACCAATTCCAATTGATATTAGATAACAGTGAATTTTATGCATTTATTGTCATAAACTGTACTTTACCTACCATACCCTATCATAGATACGAGATGTTTCTAATTGTTTCTGCAGGTTTGCAATTTGTATATTTAGATTAACCATCATATTTTTTAATTAAGAAATTATTATTAAAATTTACATTTACAATATTTATTTTTGAATTTACATCATGTCCTTTAACTGCGTTAGCAAAACTTATTTTAGGATTAGTAAGTGAGTTAATATTGTTAGATTTGTTTTCTAACAATACTTTTTTTCTTCAATCTTAATTTTTGTTGAAGTTGTTTGTATATTTCGCAACCTTTGTATGAAGCTGGATGACCATATTTATTGCACACCACGCAATAAAGTCTGTCTTTTTCCTATGATGGTACATCATCTATCGAACATTTGCCTTTCTCATGATTGAAATTACATTTCACACATTTTGTTTGAAGAAAACTGTGGGTATTTGAGGTCGTCGTTTGATATTTTTTAATTGTTTTACACTACTGTTATTTCAATTAATCATTTTGAAATTTACACAGTTCGTTTAATATTTCTTCAGTAGATATATTTGCCTCAAGACCTTTCAGTAAGTATGATTTAGTTTTTATATCTTTTGGAGTAAATGTAAAGAAACTTGTTTTAGTTTTTTCTAGATAAGCCTTTATTCTTTAAAAGTCATTTAAATTGTTCATAAATAATGATTTTTTATTTCTATACTCTTTTATTTTAAATTCATTTATTTTTAACGCATTTTTAATAAATTCAATAAGCTGTTTAGTTTCTATATTAACAATATTAATTAATGGAACTTTTTTTTGGTTTTAGATGTTTCCCTAAATATTTTTATTTGCACTCTGTGTTTGATTCATTGCTGCAATAGCTGAATTTAATTCTTGAAATTTTTCGTTATTCTCTTTTACATGTTTCTCATATTTTTTTTAAAGATTCTGATCACATTGAGTGTCATTATCAATATCGAGTACTGTATAATAATTGTTTTTATAGTGTTCACTAGCGGACGACTCCATCTCACTATTTTCTCTTTTTCTTTCATTAACAATATTAACTTTATTTTTGTTAATATTTACATATATTATTTTTTTTTTAATTCTGAGCATTTGGCCCGCTCATGTAAAAATTTGTTTTTATTTTTTTAAGTTTATTTTATTTGTAAATATTTTGAATATATAACTGTATTAAATATTTGTTAACTTAAGACACAATATCAAAGTAATCAACAATTTCGTACTTGTTTTTATTGTAACACTAGTTAAAATTCTGATCTCCGCAATGCGTATATCATTCATCACGGTCGCGATCGGACTCCCATTAATTATACCTCTTTTAATGGGGATAACATAAAAAGCGTTTTCGCTAGCAATACTATCAAATTTTGTACCAAAATATTAGAGTTCATTTCTCTTAAATAAATAGGGGTGGCTTGGCAGGTCTAATTATACTACTGGGTTCATTGCCTTCACAGGTGTGGAATAGAAAAACGATTTTCAGAATTCGATTTAGCAGAGTTTCTATCTTTAGATAATTTCGACAAGGGTGTTATTTTCGAGGACTTCAGGCTTCGTCCTCGTTTAAGAACAGTAATGCACCGGTCCATTCCAACTTGGAAAATTGAACAATCTTGGGTATAGCGCCAGTTGAAGGGTTAATTGTATTTGTTCTTACTGCGATTGAANNTTACTGCGATTGAATTACTTAGAATACTTTTAGGATGTTTTGTTATCTGGTAACCTTGTATCGACAGCTGAATTTTTTTCTTTGTTGAACAATCATTAATTGACAACAAAGCGGGGGAACAAGAACGACGACGATTGACTGAAGAAATTACCGTGAAACATTTTGGGCAACCAAAAAACAAAAGTAAACGCATCATATGTACCTGTTCTTTGGCTATTTTCCAATAAAAACAAATTACAGAGTTGTAAGAAAGTCACGTAGCTACGTAAAAAACTAATTTCAATAGATTTCTGCGATACGCTTTTGTCAATGGCGGCTGATTGTGATACGATTAAATTCTGTCTTAAGCCTTCGCTCGTTAATATTTGCATCTAAGGTACTCATAAAGAGTAGTTCCAAATTCTTTTATTATCACTTGCGCTCTTTATTATTTTTAATTAATAAACAATTTCCAGCTTTAAATGTGGATATTGGTGAATTAATTTGTTGCAAGAGTGTAACAAATATATAAGGAACACAAATTAAAAGGGGATTTAATTTGGTACTTAATTGAGATTTGCTGATTTGTATAATTAAACACTTTTAACTAATCTTTATGCACAGAGAGTGCGTTTATTAATTTGATAGACTGTCTTCGACGACAATTGATCGAACTTCAACCTGCCGGCCCCCTACACTGGTGCAGTTGATGACCCCGTTAGCTGTCTCAAAGCGAAAACTATTTGGTTCACCAGAGCTTGGCTGGTGGATGGCTCGCTGATCACTGGTGGCAACGCTTGAGAGAGGGACCCGGAAGTTTGGCGCAGTTGATGCTGCCTAAGTTGTTGCCATTGCCTTTGTTGGTTTTGTAGTTGATGTTGTTATTGTTGAAGCCGCTGACGGAGCCGCAGGAGACGTTGTTGCGCTGGTTGCTGAATGGGTTGCTGGACTCGTTGGACACGTGGGCGTTTGCCTCGAAGTCTGCTCTGTAAACTGGGCTGTGTACCCGATTCTGATGGCTGCTGAGCCCTTCGACCTCCTTGTGACACAGTTCTAGGATGCAGCAATGTATGTTGAAGATCCCCTCAAATGTGGCATCCTCCAACTAGATGGGTGCGAGAAAAACAATTTGAGCAGTACTTATGGGTCCTCACCACGTACTGACGTTGTTGGAGCATTAGTTTGCGGAACATCCTACAGAACCGAAGAGGATGGAAGCTCAAGCAAACCACGCACATTTCTGGGTTTCGGGAAGGATCTCTGATCTAAAAAAATATGAGAGAAAGAAAGAGTGGAAACGGCAGATTACGAAAGTAAAGAATAGTGGAACTCACACGACATAAACACACAAAGTTTTGCTGATCTGCAGACTCTTCACATGACGGAAGCATGCACAATTTAACTATCTGAAGAGTTATAACACCAGTAGACGTTCTAATATCAGCTACTCAAACATGTCTATCTAAACCAATATATACATTTTCTATTCGTCATAATCTCCATTTGTTTGGAGGTAAAAGTTCGTCTTGTACGATGACGAAATCAACTATCTGTAAATCACGTCGTAGATTATTGGAAGTCGCTCATCGTAGGTAAGAGATGCGTTGAACAGTGAACAGTGTACTTCTACTTTATTTTGTTCCATAAGAGCTATTTTAGGTGGATTATATTCGACCAATTGGTCCGTGCCAACACAAAGGATTGTCCTTAAGATCTTGAGGTTTACTTACTCGAGTTCCCAAATTCGCGGGATTATCATTAGTCAATACATTGCGCCACTTCGTATTGCCAAAATTTTGAATAACCCGAGAGGTCCGATTTGCAACATATGTTTTCCAAACGGATGGATGGATCTATAGTTGAATCTGACCATAAGAAAATTTCATTGGACAATATTATCCTCTTTGTAGTTTTGTTTTCGGAATCGGGAATTTCGACTTTATAAGTGAAGGAATCTCTAAGTGTATTCCACTGAATGCCTAACGTACTCGTAGAGCTCGAGTCATATAACTTTAAGAAATTTGTTATTTGGCGAAATGTTTTCTAATAATGCCTTATTTCCCATATTTTTTCTCAAAAGAAATCCAGCTGATTTTAAAGTTTCAATTGACTGTTTTTGATCTTCTAGAGCTGAAGCTATTGTATGTCCACCAGATACAATATCATCAACATATGTTTCATGTCTCAATATGTGTGAGGACAATGGAGCTAGGTCTTCAACATCTTTTGCTAAGTGCAATAAAGTTCATATATCTAAATATGGAGCACAGTTCATTCCAAAAGTAACTATCATTAATTCATATTCTATAGTACCAGAAGGTTTTCTTCGATATAAAATGGAACGGATAATCTGACTATTTTACTAATATTTGGCGATATATTATTTCTATATCCCCATTAAAAACGTACCTGTAAGTACACCAAAAATTATTGACATGAGGTCAGATGCAAACTAGGGCCCACATGTAAAATATCGTTTAATGAATAAGAGCTTTTCGTTTTACGAGACCCATTGAAAACAACTTTGACTTTAGAAGAAGTACTTTCAGGCCTAAATACAGCATGGTGCGGTAAATAATAGGAATAATATTTCTCATCATGACTAGATTTTCGCATGTGGCCAAGTGCAATATATTCTTCCAAAACATCATTATAAATCTTAAGAAGATCTTTTTACTTTCCGAGTTTTGATTCTAAATGTGTATATTGACTATATGCTGCAATTCTGGATGATTGCACAAACAAGGATTTTGGGAATTCCCAAACAATTTTTAGCATTGAACTTATTGCTTCATTATTTCCTTTATTTTGCACAATAGCCGTTAGAGAAACGCTATGTAATCTTAATGGACCATAAATATAGCATAACCCGCAAGGAGTTTGGGAAGCACCATTATTGCTACTATATTTATTCCTGGTTTGTGATTGTGAACCACTAGTATAATTTTGAGACTTATTTTGATTCTGATTGTATGAAGGCCGAATACTGAATTCTATTTATCGACTCACAACTTTCATTTTTCGCAGACGGAATATTGAACAATGTTTTTAATTGGTTATCTACAAACACTCTTTTATTTTCGTACCTTACCTTCAATGCATCCCAAGCTAACAAATAATTCTGTTCTGATACTTTGCGACAATACTACCTGCTTTGCCTTTTGTTTTGTTTATTAAATGTTTCTTAAATCTTTGTGCCTGTATTAATCGGGGATAATTGCGGTAAATGGCTGTAAACATGTCACGGTTAAATCTTCCAAAGGAGTGATATGAAATTTAGAATAATATCCTATAATATTGTCAGATTCTAGAGCGAATCGTGCGCATAATGTATCAATTATCTCCAAATAACAAAAAATAGTTCGATATTGCCTATTTTTAATATATCTCAACCAACTTTGGAAAAGGAAAGCAATCCCAAAAAAATAAATTCTTCCGGTCAAAATTTCGTAAAATACAATTTAATAGTAACAAAGTTGCTATATGTACTACTAATAATCTGTTCAACATATTTTTTTATTTGAAAATGTCTTTAAAATTATATTTTTAATAAGATATTAAAATGGAGTATTAAATATATATACTGTACTAACTTGGGTAGGGTGGCTGTTCGTTATCCCAATTAAGACTAAAATATTATAATTATATCCCAAAAAAAAATTTCGCACACAAGTAAACAGTAACAATACAAAAACAATATCAATAGCAATCAATGTTAGTAAGTATTTTTGTATTTTCCTTTGTTTATTCTTTCTTTTGTTATAGCTACTTTATAGCGTATAAAAAAAGATTATTTATATAATAGATAAGGCATAGATATGACAGGACTATTGGCAGCACTAAAAAACCGCGAAGTGGCTGCATCGTGGCATCCTCAATTTAACACCATTATATAAAAGGGATTGCAAATTGTACTAAAATGTTTGGCTATCCCTTTTATTTAATGGTGTTATTGTTTAATATTTTAATATATATTTGAAAAAAAAAACTTCAAATGTTTTTTAACGTTAGTGTTCTAATTTTATTTAATTTGAAATATTATATTTTTCAGGAGACGCAAATATGTTATGGGTTGCCAAAGGGGAACAAACTCCACAAGTTTCCGGAAGATCCGACCAGGTAAGTGTTTTTGTATTTTTAAAAGTTTATTAATGCCGGAAGAAGGAAAAGATTTCTATTGGATGGAAACTACTTTTTGTCCAATTTGAATCTTTTGAATTATAATTTCCGCTTTAAATCCAATTGGTTATGTTGTATAACTCTAACATTTTTGTGTGTATAGTGTATAAAACTTATTTTTTTATCCAATATTAACTTGATACTATCATTCGTACGGGATTTATGCACGTTAAAGTGATTTTCTGAAGACTGGATTATATGGGAGCTATAGCCAATTATTTGGCACAAAGATTTACACCTATACAAAACTCCTTTGTACCAAGTTTCATTGAAATATTGCTATATATAAGGCATTTATGATTGTGAAACCCCTATTCCAGGAGGACATTTGTATGAGGGCTAGGTGAAATAATTGACCGATCATAACCAATTTCAATAGACTTCGTCCTCTTGTCAAATTTCATCAAGATATATTTAAAATTGTGACCTGTACTTTGTTTAAAACTTTACATGTGACAGACGGCCAGCCAGACGGATGGATAGACATCGTTAAATCGACTCAGAAAGTGATTTTGAGTCGAACAGTGTACTTTAAGGTGGGGGTCCGATAATTTTTTCTGTGCGTTACAAACATCAGCACAAACGCATAATACCCAAACCACCTATAGTGGTGTAGGATATCTATATATATAAAAGAGTAACGTTACTTACTGACTGACTGATTCATCATCCTACAGCCCAAACGGCTGAAGCTAGAGAGACGAAATTTATTTTTGGAAATTCAAATGTTTAGAGGGTAAAAAAAATTGTTAAGCTTATAACTCTCAAACTAATATTGATACAAAAAAATGAATAGTTGTCGTTATTCATTTTAAAAATAATTGGAAAGATGTCTGGTACTTAAAACTGTATTTTGATACTTTTTTGTCTCCTTATGTATCTTTGAAAGCAATCAACATATAGATATTCGTATTCATAACTTATCAAAAAATGAGAAATAAAAGTTTGGTACTTTTTATAAATTCTAACGTTTTAGGGGTAAAAATCGTACCCATTTTTGGTACTTTTACATAAAACATTTTTTTACATTTATTGGAATATTTATATGATGATTTTAATATGGGATACTACTACAATTTAGAAATTTATTGGAATACAATTTTTGATACATCGATGGGTGAAAAAAGTACCAAGAAAAGGGTAAATGCGGAAAATTACATTTAATTCAAACCTAATAATGAATTTTCAATTACACAAAACACAGAAACATGAAATTAAGTAGACGTAGTCCTATGTGGATAACAATTCACATGAGTGGTCCTATGAGTAAGAAATCAAGAGGAGGGACTTTTTGTTCTTCTAACGGTACTTTTTTAATTTTCTGTATTATTTAACCAAGAAACATTCAATTAAATACGCATGGTCCGATATTGGAAAGAATTCACAAGAGCGGTCTTTATGATACTTTTTTTTCTTCTAATGGTACTTTTTAATTTTTTTATAATTATGAACCTAGAAAAATGAAATTAATGATATGTAGTCCGAAATGAATGTGAATCCATAAGAGGAGATTTTATGGTACCTATTTGTTCTATGGTACTTTTTGAATTTTCTATAATTTTTAATTTAGATATGTGGTTAATAAAAATCCATTAGGGGACATTGTGGTACCTTTTCGTTCATATGATGGTTTATTATATTTTTAAAGAATTTCGAAATCTGTGATTTTATGTTCAATGTCATGTAGAAGAATTTTTCATAAAAAAAAATAATTTTTATTTATATTATTCAATAAAAGTTATTGCTCTAATAATGGTATTTTCTATAAAAATATTAAATTAAAGATGTATAGTCGCAATGAATGAATTAGAATCTATAAGAGGAGTCTTTTTAATACATTTTCAGTTTTCTAATGGTTCTTTTTATTTTTAGGTAATATTTTTGTAATGATGATAAATAAAAAAAACTTGAAATTAAGGATATAAGGAATAAGTTTTAATAAAAATATTGGAGCAGAATATTAAAGCTCAATTAAAATGCTGCTCTTTGTGGTACTTTTGCATTTAGAATTACTTTAACACACAATCACTTTAACACATTACATTAAATAACATTTTTATTTTAAATTTATTCTAGACGTTCCGAATGGCTTCGCATGAAACGTTTTATGCATGCAATCGACATTTTTCGGATGAATACCTTTTTGGAGACAAAACATCAAAATTTGCTGTTACAAAAAATGAAAGTGCTGAACTAAATGCAAATAAAGTAATAAATAGCGAAATTTTTGGTTATAAATATAAAGAAAAGATTGAAAAATTAGAATTAGAGTTCAACAAGAAAAATTACATGACCTCAAAAATGTCAAATTCGCTATCGGTATGCGTTGAAAATAATTTAATAAATCACAATAGAGAAGCACAAAATCATCGTTATACAGTTGGCTTGAAATTGATTGCCTTACAGGTATAATTTTTATCTCCTTTAGTTTATCGGTATTTAAGTAAAATATTAAATTGGCCACAAATTAGGACTTTACAACGATTTGTGCAAGAGTTGTCAAAATCTCCCGGAAATTTATATGGGACTTTTGAAGCGTTAAAAGTACGTGCTCCCGAATTTACTGACGAACAGAAGTATGTTAGTGTATCTTGTGGCGAAATGTCCTTAAGAGTTATCTTGATTACGATAGGTTCAAGGATAAAATAATAGGCCTCGAGGATTTTGGGGACGGAAATCGTCCACAAAATTTAGCGACTGGCGCTGTGGATATAATGGCAAGTGTTATTAGTGGTAATAGTTGGTCGCAAGCAGTATCTTATTTCTTTATCCATGGCTGCTGCAAAGGTACAGTAATGAAGCAATATATTTTTGAGGCAATATCTCTCTTACAGGAAATAGGTTTGAAACCTTGCCAATTCGTTTGCGGTCAAGGAGCCAACCTCATAAATTTTTCCAAAAAGTTTCCTTAGCAGCTCAAGTTTTAAGTCGTATAATCGCAATAGGGATGCGAACTTTGAATGCATCAGGGAAACTTTGCTCTTCAAAATCCTCATTTTATAACAACCTTTTCGACCTTTTTAATAGCAGCTCAGAAAGCGCTGATTTCACTGGTTCTGAAGTACAATTAGAACTTCTTAGGGAAGCCCCCGAAATGTTACAAACGTTTAAAATCACAGATGAAAAGGGAGCTGACATCACAAATAATTTCAGGTTCATTTCTGGTTTCGGCTTTAAAAAGTCTTTGGTATTATCATAATCAAGAAGGTTTTCAGATACTTAAGACACGTAGACTGATACAATATCCTTTAGAACATTTCTTTGAACAGATTCGAAAGGGATCTGGTAATTGCGTACTAATAACAGCGCGAAATTTTTCATGCTCGTACCGTTGTTAACTATGTAGTAAATGGAAACTGTGAAACAGTTTCGTCAGATGATAAGGTTTTAGATTTTTCTATTGTGGACTTAGCTTATAGCTTTGATCCTAATAACTCGCAGTGGGATGAGTTCTATTCTCTACCAAACCCTTGCCCTTCTATTAAGGATAATATTGATAGAGAGAAAGTAATGCGTTTGTTTATATTTGTGGATATTTTTATCTTAAGCTGCATAAAATGCATTTATATGATTTCCCTCTTCCAAATTTTGATGACAATGAGGAAATTCCTGAAAATTATCAATTTAGATTTGAAAAACAATTTGACAAATGTCATTTAGTTAAACCACATCAAGGCTTCATTGATTATTTTAAAGTATTAGAAAATAAATTTACTAATTTATTCGACTAAAATTGCCATAGACATGGCTTACGTCAAATAATTTTCAACGAACTTGTTAATGTATAACCATATCTTTGCTGCGATAAAGTAAAACATGCAGATTTATTAAATTTATTTATTCGAATATATTTCATTCTCCGATTTTTCAACACTAGACTAAAAGAGCTCAATTTCAAACAAAAATTTCTATGCGTCTCTAATAAATAAAAATTATTAACATTTATTTAAGATTTTCCTCAACGGCTTAATGTAAAATTGTATATGACTTCTTCTTGTCTAAAGGATCTTATATCATTTGACAGACCTAACTTCCAAACTTAACGTAAAATCATTTCATGTGTAATTTTAGTTTCTGCTTTTATCCTTGTTCTACGCGATTAAAACCTTTTCAAATGCTTTATTTCAAAAATTCTCGTATATAAATTAAGATTTATATTAGCATTTCATTGTATATAACTGTATATATCATTTACTTATTAATTACATACTCTAATTTATTTCAAATAACCTTCATTCATCACGTTTACTAACTCAATAACACAAACCAAAAATAACATATGTACCTGATATTAAACTCAAAAAACAAGTTTTTTTATAATTTGGTATAAGTTGTATGTATATAAATTATATGTAACAGCTTAAACACATTACAATACAAACTACACTATTCACACATCTTCTTTTTTTTAATTGTAGTATTTATTTATTTATAATTAATTTTCCATAATTAGATTTTTAATATAATTATTATATAAGCGAACGAAGTCGAAATAATTTGGGTTTCTGTATTTCCTACGTAAGGAGGAAATACAAATTAAGACACAAAATCATCATTTATGGATACCAAATACATTAAAATGAATAATAAACATGATTAAGGAACATTTGCAATGTCCTTGTGAGCATTTTTCCTAATAACAAACTGAATTATTTCCTACATATAGCCAGACGCTACAACTGAAAAAATAATTCCAAACATAATCATTTCATTATTTTCATTTTAAGATTTAAAATAAATCATATAAATTGAATGTATATGATATATCGTTTTATATTTAAATAGAAGTTCTCTACTTTCGTATTGATATTTGACAAAAAAAAAAAAAAAACACATACTGACTAATATAAAACACTCCTGACTAATATATCGAAAATAAACGAACGTTCACTAAAACATAATAATTTCGAAGAAAAATGTTAGAGAAAAATTAGAAAAATATTTAATTTATGAACATTCGTAAAAATTCATAATTTTCGATAATTTCTCAAAACAGAAATTTCGAATTTTAATGTACGAGAACTTGTCGTATATTTACGAATAACTCTCTGTAATTATTCGTACGAAATTTTTCTTTTTCTTATCACTAGTAGAAACAAATGAAAAATATGTCATTTGTGAGTGAAAATATAAATGAAAAAAGGTTTTCCAAGTGAGTGCTGAAAAAAATAAATAATTAAAAAATAAATAAATTTAATATAAAAAAATTTCATAATAAAAATAATACAAATTTGTTTAAAGGTACTTAAAAATCATCGTTGGAAACCGATACCGTTATAAATACAGATACCGATTAAATACCGTTTAATGTTGGTTACCGTAACTTATACCGATACCGAAATTATAATTTTGTTAAAAATACCGGTATTCAAATACCGTTTCTCTCTGTACCGGTATATACCGGTATTTTAAAACATTATCGGTATTTTTAAAAAATATAATTTTTTCAACATGTTTACTTAATGAAAATAAGAAAGATAAAATTATTTTTAATAATTAAGAGTTTTTATTTATAGGATTATTATTTTTTAAAAGGACTTTTATTAGATTGTTTACAATAAGTATATTTTAAAAAGAGTTTAAGTGACTACTAAAACATTAGTGCGACTTCATTTTAATAAAAAGTTTTAGCAAACACAAAAAATTCTATTATCGAAAGAAGTGTGGTGTATTTTCAACTAAAGGATAAATCTTCCAATTTATTTAATCATATGAAACTAATTGAGATAGGTTGTTAGTTTGCTGGTCTGTCATTTGCTGTCTATGTTAGATTCTCTCCCATAATTTTGGTTTTCATATAAGAGCAAAAATTTTCTTTCAAAAATTTACTGATGCGCCATTTGTGCTGGCATGGTTTACGGTTTCCGCGATAGTTTTGTCCGTTATTCCCCCGAAAAAATTTTAAACAGTCAAGTGAAAGAAAAACTACATTGAATTTTAACAAACAATAATATATTTGTTCAAAATTTTTACGAAACTAATAATATAATGTGGGCTAAAGACACCAGTTGGAAAACTATTTATAAAATTTATTATTCTTTGAATTACTTGTATGGGATGAATATAAGACAGTGAAATTCAAAATAATATATATAGTCAGTCACTAAGGAAGAAGCACAATAAAAACTTAAACCCATTGAAAGGATCTTGTATGGATAATATCCGGAATTAATCTGTAGAAAAAACCATTAATTGATATGGACTTTTCCTCCATATCAATGACAAATTTATATAGTCTATTTCGAAAATATTATTTAATAATTTATGTACGTTTAAATAGGAGATACACTTTTATCATTTTTAGTAATGTTGATGGGTCATCCTATTGAAGCTATAAACAATTTTATAATATTTGAACTCGGATTTAAATTACTCAACAGGTTTAGGAACTTTAAGAATTATTAAGTTCTATATTTATAAGTGTACTTTTATTATTTTATTTATTTTTCAAAGATATTTTCGAACAATTTTTTAATCAGATATGTGATAGAAAATGATTTTGAAAACGAATCGATTTCAAATCGAAAATATGTGTGATGTATTTATTTTATCGTTTTGGTTATTTATAACAATTTTATTACAAATTTTTTATATTTCTTTAAAATTATTTGGTAATTTTTTATATGAGTTGTATTTTCTAAAGAAAAATAAATCGTTGTTGCAAAATTTTTTTTTAATCGATCAAAATTCATCCCAACTTTTCAAATCGATTCGATTAGAAAACGATCGGTTTTCATCACATACCTGAATATAATTTTCTGATTCAAATACGAAATCCAGAACTGTACAGATCCGAAAAATCATTAGAGTAACAATCATATTTAAATCTGATAAAGGAATGATTTATATATTATTCGATTATCAGTTATTTAGCTAATGATTGCAAAGATAATTAAAATATTTAATCTGGGACCCCAGGAAGTCGAAATCGAAAAGTATGGGAAAATATTCTCCTGCGACTTAAGAGTTTGAATTACATTCGAATTTCTTACTTTTAATGGTACGTTGTTTTGATTATTGAAACTT
>MINK01173117.1:9836-29513 GCA_001735545.1 Phormia regina
AAATTTTGATTGTGTGTAATCATTGAATGATAAAACGGAATCATAAACATGGTATTATTGAAATCGAAGAGAAACGGCTATACAATCACTAAATAGTTGTAGTGATCATGGTGTGACCATGTTTTTTTTCTGAGTGTAAGCTCTGTTTAGAGTTTTGAAATATCCGAAACGGCATAAAATCACCAGTAAAAAAACTGCAAAATTTTAATATTTTTTAAAAAGTAATGAGACGTTTGCTTCATTGAACGCTAGTTAAATCCATGCAGGTACTTTTTATTGTTTTCATTAAAAGAATTGGACATTTATGCTAAAATCCGCGACTACAGCAATAAAAAGAACTAAAAAAACCTTTTGTTTCATAACACATTTTTTGGAATTTTTGACGGCCAATGTGCCGTACCGTTTCAGATTTTTTTCCGCCAAAGCAAAAAGTGTTGTTAAGATAATTGCATCAAATGTCAGATTTTAAAAAAAATATTTGAGGTTCAAGTTCGGTTTTATAAAGTCAAACGTAAAAAGAGAATTGCCATATATTTGTATTTTTTGTTATATTTTGCAACTTACCTTTTTTTGGTGGTAATTGAGACTCCAAAATGCTCTGGTTGTTAATCACTTCTGGAAACTCCATTTGTAAATTGTTTGCATCTTTAAATATTTTATATACAAAATGAGATTAACTAAAATGTTAACGAAAACTAACCTTTAATTGACATATCACCATTCTGGTCAATTTTATTTATTAATATTTCATTGTTGTTTAAATCTTTTTGTTTATCAAAGCGTTTGCATTTCTTCTGTGAAGATTTCAAACCTTTCATTTTGGATCTTCTTCGTAGAATCTTTTTCTTATATTTCTTTATCAAATTTTTATTAGTTTTATTAAATTTTTCATTATTGTGTCCATCGCCTTTATTACTGTTATGATTAGAACTCATATTCCGGAAAATTTCAAAATTATTTTCGTTTTTGCCAAAGACAACATTATTTGTTCTTTCAGGTATTAAGATATTAGTTGAGGTTTTTGTTATGTTTCTTTGACTGGTCACTTTACTACTCCTACATTCGCTACTAAATATATTTCTCACACCATGTTGTTTGAAATTGAAATATTTGTAAAATTTCGATAAAACAGAGAATTTGGAAAACATTAATAATTTCGTTTTTTTTTAAGTTTTTATAAGAATAAAATAAAAAAGTTTTAAAATTTTCTAAAAATAGTTATGAAATTTATGTAAATTTTTCAATTTTCAATAAACAAAATGAAATGTCAAATTAATTTGAATATCAAAGCAATACAGTGGACGCAAATAAAGTTAGGAATGCATGAATTTATACTCTTTGATGATTAAGTGGAATTTAACACAAAATTTTTTAAATATAAAGTTGAAAAACTATTCCATTTTTTATAAATTGTAAATAGCCAAATTGTGATTCTTTCTACATAACTGCTGGACACAAATTTATGGAGTTATTTACAAAATTTTGTGAATTATTGTTAGGGGACGAATTTTCATACAATGTTTTAATGCTTTTGCCGGAGTATTTATTGCTAACAGTGTGAAATTAATATGGCAGACTGAATTACTGGACTGAACATAATAAAATATGGTTTTAAACATTAAAATAATATTTAATAATTATAGCAATTGGGGGAGATAAGTTTTACATTTCAGAATATATGGGAGGTAGGCGTGATCTTACTCAGATTTTTTTCAATCTTGGTATATAATTACTCCGTGTTTAAAGTACAATACGTGTCAAATTTTCTAAATTTTCTACAACACTTCCTTCTATTTTTATAAAATTTAAAACGGTATGTTAGCCAGAAATTAGTTTTTTCTCATTTCTGGATATATGGAGGTAGGCGTGTTCCTCTTCTGATTTAAAGAAAAATAAACATAATTATTTGTGACATAATTTACACCTTGTAATTTTCTGCTTACAATATCAAATTGTTCGAAAATTTCTACTAGTGCATTAAGAAAAGCTAAATTGATATCAGAAATTCTATGTGTTTCATTGATTGAGGAAAGAATTTCTTGAATTTTGAAATAATTATTTGAAATTTATTAAAATAAATAAATAAAGATGTGAATTCCATCCGGTTATATAACAGTTCTTAAGATATATTGGTAGTATATGTTGCAAAGAACTCTTTTTGAAATACTTGACTAACTTTTTGCAAGCCTCAAAAAATGGTGTTAGTTTTCTTGTACTTTTAAATCCCGAATCCAAAACATTATCCAATAGATGATTTACACAGTAAATCCGATTTTGATCTTTAAGAGCCTTAACAATGTTTGATACTCTATCAGTTACAAAGGTAATATTTTTCATGCTATTACTTCGAAGTCTTTCAAAATAGAATTCCATTTACTCAGCACATTATTTGCTGTACATCTCTCGAAAACCATTGATTTGACGCCTAAAACTATTTCTTTTAACTTTAAATCTTTTATGAAATGAAAACTTGAACATAAAAATTGTCTTTTGACAAAATTGTCATTCCAAAGATCTGAAGTTATGGATGCAGTTCCACTAGTTATTGCGATTTTCAATTCCTCTTTTGTTTTCGATTTTTTGTCTTCTGCAATGTGGCTTATTCGGCGTGATATGGTTCTGAAATTAGGCACCATGTCTGATATATCTATGTGATTTCTATATTTTGTTTCAATATCGAGGAACGATTGCACCATTTTTTAAATCTATACCTGTTGTATTCACTTCGTTTTTATTTAATTCTCTTTATTTTATTCAAGCAGAAAATATATNNATAAAATTAAGATAACTAAGTAATCATATTTGAGTATTTGGTAATTCAAACATAACAATACCTAACTGCAATCCCAAATTTTGGTGGAATTCTGTCTAGAACTCACGCAATAAATTGGGAGGGGAGCGTGTCTTTGCTTTGATTAAAAAATAAATTAGAATACTTTTGCTTTTAATGGCTGGTACAAATTTTGGTATAATTCAGACAAGTATTTTAGAAAAATTTTATGCAAAAATGTTCGCAATTGTTAATTTCCTATAAAATTATCGGTGTAAAATTATAAATAATTATACATAAATTTTATAAACTTGTATAATAAATTAGTTAACTCTGCAAATATTTAGAACTATCTGAAATATTTGAATTTATTTGCAATTATTTATTAAAGTCTTTTAAACAGTTCTAGGAAGTAATTTGAAACCATTAATTGGTTCAGAAAATTAATGGTTCTTAAATTCGATGAGGCTCTGCACCACGAATTAGATGCGACTCTGATTATATCAGTTCCAAAACTAAAGATTTTAGAACTTTTTTCATTTTTTTATTTTTTTTTTTTCTATTAAGTTTTTTAATGATACAGTGAGACCTTGATTATCCGTAATGGTCAGGTCCGGAAGCATTCTGAATAATTAATTTTCCGTAGCATTTTAAAAAAATTTTCATTAATATAATTGAATTATTCACGGATTCTTCTTTTTTTGAAATTCATATTCTGGTTAAGTAGCTTTTCCTGAATACGGTAAACTCATCTTATTTCAACAAAGGAATTTCACATTTTCGTTTTATTTATGTTTGACAAAAAACAATTCAGACAAATTTTAAAAAAATGTAAAAATTTTTAAATTTTTCTCTCACATGAAATCAAAATTGCTGCATGAAAAATTTACTTGTGAGGACGCCGACTTTTCGAAGACGTGCAAGATTGGGTTCTAAATTCTTTGAAAATAAAAAACAATAATGAGTTTAACAATTTACTTAACATAAACAGAAACCATGGTTCAATATTTAAACGCTGTCTCTATTGAAACGATTCTGCATTCGTTAAATGTAAATATAACGTAAAAAAATTATCGTTATAAAGATTTGTCTAATGTAGACTGAATTTGTCAATATTATTGCCACTTTGTCTTGATAATGCTTGGTAAAAGACGCCATCTTGATTGTTGTTGATACATTTTACATGGTTTATTATATGTTTTCCCCTATAATTGAAAGATATAAAAAATTATCTGCAACTCAAACAAAAATTTAACGTTTGTCTTGGTAATTTTTTTTTAAATATACAAAGTCAGAATTTCGGCAAGAAAAATTGCCGTGTGTGAACCCCGACCAAGGCTTATTTATTATTAGGTTAGAGCAATTCTACAACAATAAAAAATGTTCTCTCATTGGTTTTCGATAAATGTCAAAATTTGTTCATTGAAACCATAGTATAATTAAAAAGTATACTCGTAAGAACAGCTGTTTTACAATTTTTTCATCAACGCACATCGCGTTACTGTCAAATTGTTTTTGTATTCCTTTGTAAATTTTTTTCGTGAGTATTTTACTATTCCTCTCATTTATTCTCTCATTTTTTGTTCATATCATTTTGACATTGTGAGGAGTAGTTTTACACTAACAAAATACAAGGAATTGATGTTTTTGTAGATGTGCGAGTACTTTGTAATTATACTATGATTGAAACAATAACAAAAATTATATAAAAAAAGTAAACAAAACACACATAGAAACAAACACTATGTAAAAAAAAAAAGATTTGACAGTTATAAGAAATAAGAAAAAAAAGTCAGCTGTGTTTTCAACTCTACCTAATAGTTAATATGCCTTGACTCCGACTTAACGTAATGGCAGCAACATGTTTTTGTGACAGTGAACAGCTGATAATTTTTGCTAATACTGCTGCTGACTACGCTCTATTGTAATTTGGACTTAAGTTTTAGAAATATGTTTGTCTTGCTCTAACCGGCAAGCTACTAACTAATGTTGCGGTAAATAAAATGCATTTATTTGTTTTGGTTTCTTAGGTATTTATTTGCTAGTGAAGCTTTAATATACCGCTAAAGACAATAACAAAAGCAGACAAATCATTCGTTAATCATCGTTTTAAGTGAACGGTGGTTGTGTGTTTTGATGGTGTCTTTATTAATTTATACATATAATTTGTGAACATTTAGTTTGTGTAAAATTAACTTTTGTATATAATAAAAATAATAGGAAATTAATTTAAAAGAAGAACATGTAAGTAAAGTTCATTTATGTTCATGTTTTGCAAATAATAATTTAATTATGAGATAATCAAATTGCATTGAATTATCGCTGTAATTGGATTATCAATATTTAATAAGCTATTGTCAAAATGTATTTATTAACAATAACAAAAATATTATATTTAGACCAATACCCTCTCTAATTTCCAGCACCATCATCAAATCATTTTTATAGAGCTTGACCTGAACATATACACACACATAGATAACAATGAGTGTCTCAACGCCTCATTATCTACTGAGACTTCTTCATAGGCTGTGCCTTGTTATTTTAGTCTTATTTGTTTTTTTGCAAACTGATAAGAATGGCGTTATTGCTCTGAATAAAAATTATCACTTGGGACGTTATTGGCATGGTTTCCTTGGAGAACCCAGCAAAATTCCATCATTACAGAGTGAACATGAACCAGTTGATCTATGGTTTGAACAACGTTTAGACCATTTTTCTGATAAAAATACTGCCACTTGGAAGCAACGTTATTTTGTAAATGAAGAATACTATCGCAATGATACAACTGCACCCATATTCATAATGATTGGCGGTGAAGCTGAAGCAGCTAAGAAATGGATGCATGAAGGTGCTTGGATACATTATGCGGAACACTTTGGTGCTTTATGTTTTCAGTTAGAACATCGATTCTATGGAAAATCAAGACCAACAAGGTGAGTTTTAAAAGTACTTGCTTTATAATGCAAAAATGTAACAGACAACATTTCAAAAATACATACAGTTTCAATTTATAAAAATTAATCAATTAATATTTCTTTTCTATTTGCAGTGATTTATCTACCTCTAATTTACAATATTTAACATCTAAACAAGCCTTAGCAGATTTAGCTTCTTTTATTTTGGCCATGAAACAACAATATAACTTGGCACCCACCCAAAAATGGATAGCATTTGGTGGTTCTTATCCAGGCTCATTAGCGGCTTGGGCCAGAGAAAAATATCCCGATTTAATATATGGATCCATAAGCTCCAGTGGACCACTATTGGCTAAAGTTGATTTTACTGGTAAAAAAAATGCTTAACAACTTCCTACTTATGTACATTTAAATGACATATTCAATTTGAAATTAAATTTCATCTGTTGTAGAATATTTTGATGTTGTTAGAGATTCACTGAATAGTTATAAACCCGAATGTGTGGAGGCTGTAAAGAAGAGTTTTGCTCAAGTGGAAATTCTCATGAAGCATATGATTGGTCAACGTAATTTAGATGAAAAATTCAAGTAAGTTGCTTATTACTAATTAAAAATGAATTAAACTGTAGGAAAAATGTGTAATTTTCAGAACATGTACCCCTATTAAGGATTCTATTGAAAACAGTTTGGACATTTCCAATTTCTTCGAAAATGTAGCTGGCAATTTTGCTGGTGTAGTTCAATACAATAAAGATAATAGTCCTCATGCTAAAATCACTATAGATGAAATATGCGATGTTATGCTTAATACTACAATGGGTCCTCCAGTAACACGTTTGGCTGCTGTTAATGATATGCTTTTGAAACAGTCTGAGGAAAAGTGTCTTGATTATAAATACGATAAAATGATTAAGGAAATGCAAAATGTTTCATGGTCATCGGAGGTGGCAAAGGGTATGCGTCAATGGACTTGGCAGACCTGCAATGAATTTGGTTTTTATCAAACAGCTGAAAATAGTACGGGTACTTTTGGCAATCGTTTCAATGTGGACTTTTTCATCAAACAGTGTATGGATATTTACGCAGAAAAGTAAGATTATTGTCTTGTAAATTATTGTTTTCAATTTTTTAATTATTTGTTTATTGTAATTTTAAGTATGGATGCAAAATATTTAAATTCCGTGGTGGCCGAAACCAATAAATATTATGGTGGCTTGAAACCTGCAACCACAAATGTTTTGTACGTACATGGTTCTATTGATCCTTGGCATGCCTTGGGTTTGATTAATGCTAAAAATCCTAAAACTCCTACAATATATATACAAGGTGAGTAAAATAATTAGTTAGTTGGAATAGAAATTTTAATATCACAGTTATTAAAAAGATTATTGTTCAGTCTTCTGAAAGATCAATTTAATTGATAAGTTTTAGGAGACGGACATTTCAATCAAAAAACTATAACCCAAGTCGGTTGTCGTAACATATAATCAAATGTAACGTTTCGTCTCTGTATAATAAGCTAATTAGATATCAAAAGTTTTGATACTTTATATCTATTTATTATTAACTACCTTTATAGGTACCGCTCATTGTGCCAACATGTACGAACCAATTAAATCCGATCCACCACAACTAGTTGAGGCCCGTCATAAAATTATAAAGTTTTTGGCTAAACTCTTGGAGAATTTTGCTTTTGCTTAAGCCTAAAACATCATTGGAAATTATGTAAATACTTATAAATAATTATTAAATTCCATTGTAAATTATTAGTTTTAAGTGAAAATTTTGGTAATACACGAAAAAAATAAAATAATAACATAATGCTCTTATTAAAATGTTCATGAGTTTAAATCCAATAAAATATTTGAATTTTTCATTTTTAATCTAACAGTTTTTGATTTTAATTTCAAAAACGTCATGCAAATAAATTGTCTTAATTTGACAGTTTAAAGGTTAAATTTAATTTGCTGCATTAAAAAGCTTAAAGAATTTACAATAAAAGCTTAATACTTTTTTGCAATACAATAATTAAAACAAAAGCTTTTAGAAAAGTTATTCGTGAAAAAAGTTTTTGCATTTATTGTGTATTAGAACAACAAAAACATAGTGATCTCATTAAAAAGTAAGACGCTGTCAAACAAACACAGAAATTAAATCAATTTAATCGAATTTTAAATTATATTTATCTTTAAGAATGTTGGCTACAAGAAGTTTACGTTTTGCTGCTGCCAGGTATGTCAATCCTAGTCATTGTATTTGGTCTCCAAGTATTAGAATTCCAACAACATTGCAAGCACCATCTACAATATGCTATACAAGACCTTTGGTAGCCGCCTACTCAAAAGATATTAAATCTGGAGGTAAAGTACATACCAAAATCATATTTTTCTGATTAAGCATTTCAAAATTTATATGGAATTAAAAAATTTTAGTTCTATTTTCATCCTCATGTTCATTTTTACCATCAAATAATATTCATAAATGCAATTTCACCACATCTGTGGCACCAAATACTACTTTCGCATCATCAAATTCCCCAACTCCTTTAACAGAGAAAAGCGTAACATCAGATAACCCCTCTCAACCATCAATTTCTGATAAACCCTCATCAACATCTTCCTCCTCTACTACTTTTAAAACATCCTCCCCATCCGCCTCACATTCTACTCAAGATGTTAAAACTGAAACTGAAAAATCTTGTACAGGTCCAATTGGAGAAACTGGAGTTAAACTACCCAGCAAAGATCAAGTTGAAAGTTTTGTTTTCAAATCTTTGGTATACTTATGGGATTTCGCCTACTATGTTTTCTGTTTGTGTCGCAAACTTGTAGAAACATACGTTTTTAATAATTCAACAGTGCAATATTATTGGAAACAATTACTAAAGCGTATGGATGATGCTCGCAAGGATTTGAAATCAAAATAAATTTATTTAATTTTAATTTAACAATTACATTTTTATAATACTTTTAGTTCTATTTGTTTTGTAATGCATTAAAATGTTAAATACCAATGGTTTTAATAAAATGAATTAATTTTATGTAAAACGAAGAGCTCTAATTAGTTAATGAATATAATTATTTGCAAATCGAACATTGTATTTTTAACAGGAGAAGAAAAAATGTTTGTGTCTAGTTAATCAAAAAACTTAAAAGCATACGAATTTATTTGGAAAATAAAATAATACTATTAAATCATTAATAATTGAAACCAAATTTGTTTCAATCGTATATGTTGCAGGATATTTTTTGAATCAAATCGTTTTTTTGAAATCGTGTTTTTAATATGTTCTGGTGGACTGCAATCCAATGCACGACGACTCTTATACAAATTAGTGCACTATGACTGCATATCACAGATTTACAGGCATTAAGCAAATTACTACGTTATTTTCATATTTTTATACCCTAAACCACCGTATGCGAAGAGAAGAAATCCTTCCATACCATTTCAACTGAAAATTACTTTCTGGGTCGGTTGCCCATGTAAAGCTTGTGCGCAAAGTCTGGCCCCTTACAATTACCGGAATAGAGTTTTCACACTCATAAATATCCTGAAAATATACAGTGGCTCACAGCTTATTTCGTGTGTTTACAATTTAATAACATAACTGTTAATAAATATTTTATTTTTGTATGAAATTAAAAAAAAAAAAAACACCAGATAGTTAAATATAAATTTTTTTTATTAATAACGTGAACAAAAACGTAAAAGTAATTCATCTTTAAAATAAAAAAATTAACAGAAAAAACTATTATAACAAAAAGCCACTTCACAGCTTATTTCGTGTACGTACTAAAATAAAGAAGTTTACATGTTTTTTTGAAGTTAAAAAAAAAAAAACGAGAGTGGTGAGAAGAAGTATAGTCGGTCAAGACCGAACCATATGATACCCTACACCATGCCTATGTATACCAAAATTCAGGAAGGAGCCCAATTATGGACACATATTTTATAAGGAAAATAAAATACAGAATTATTACGTCGATACTAAGTCCCATGTGTTTATGCACTTTTTGGTATACCACAAAATTGGGTCATCATTATGGGAGCTAGTTAAATTAGACCGATATTAATGAAATTTTGCAGGTCACTTAAATTATAGAATGTTAATGTGTCCCGAACATTAATTAATATTAAATTTATGTAGGATTTATGCACGTAAAAGTGGTTACCGAAAGAGTCATATGGGACTATGGTTAAATTAATGTGAACCCTATCTTAATAAATTGCACATAGATTTAATACATAAAACTAAATATTCGTGTCAATTTTCATTAAAAACTTAAATTTAAGTATTTTGAGTTGTTAAAACTCTATTCCGTGAGAACAATTGTATGGGCTAAGCTAAATAATGGACACGATCATGACCAAAATCAAAACTTCGTACTATGTACCAAAAAAGTCATATGAACCAAGTTTCATTCAAAATCTCAATTTCACCTACTTTTGCCGCACAAGCTTACATTGACAAGCCAGCCGCTCAACCAGCCAACTAGCACGCACCAACCATATGGTTGGCATAATCTATGTGTTTGTGCAAATATTGTAACGCAGAGGAAAAAATTCCCACACCCACCTTAAAGCTATACCGTTCAACCATCCCTATTTAACATGATCCGTCCGCTGGTTGCTGGGCTTCCCATTGTAAAGCTGTGCGCAAATACAGGTCCAATTTATAGTAATTTCGATGAAACTTCGGAACATATGATTTTTTCCATAATGACTATGATTTTGGTATGATCGTCCCAGTATTCACCCTAGCCCCATTACAAATCTCCCGAAAGAGTTTAACACTTCAAACATACCTTAAAAATTACAATATTTTGATAATAACATAAATAAGTTTTATGTAGCTATCCATGTTGCCAAATCAATCCACAGTCGACCTAATTTACATTAGCCCCATATAAACCCAATTCGCGAATCACCAAAAAATTACATAAACATCGTGAAATTTTTTCCTTTTCTTATATCGAGTATATTCCTATTAATAATTTATTTTCCACTTAATACAAGATAGTCCATAATGCTACCTCCCAAATTTGTACAACATATCATATGTCCGTCTGGACCACTATACCTTCGCACGTTTTTAATCTATTAACAGAATCTGCCTTATTAGGCCTCACAGTATATTTAAATCTTAAAAAAAACAAACTTAAAAAAATCTACTCTCTAGTATCACTCACGTAGCCTTGGCAATTATGTAGTGTGCACTTCCAGCAAGGAGTCTAGCGAAGGATTTGAGAGTTCAAGTTTCTGTAATTTTTGATTGACATTTTTAAAATTCTTCTTTACTAGCTATCCCTAAGTTCCTATCGATTGCTCATTTCTTTGAGAATATCATTCATGCCTCTGTATAATATCACTCGTATTACTGGCATACTCATAATTGATGCCATAACGTACAATGTTTTAATATTCTTATACCAAGATGCTTTATTCAAAGTTTAGTCCTTCCATGACTGTATAACCAGTGCAACTAGAAACTACAACTTCAATATAATTCTTCTTGTCTTCTATATCAGGCGACGCCAATAAGCTCTATCCAAATGAATACCAAGGTTAGTGACATGATCTGACTTGTGGTATATTATTACCATAAGCGGACTGATGGGACAATTACCTTCTAAAGCTAAACGTAACTACTAGGACTTTTTAATCATTTACCCTTATCCAGTTTGCTAACCAGTTCTCCACAATCGTAAAATATCTAATGACAGATGTAGTTGATTTTCATGAAACGATTATGGCGTATCATCAGCAAATGTTAATCTAGTCACCATCACATTAGCAAACAAAGTGTGTAAGTCGTAGGCCCCAATAAACACACCTGCTTTTATATCATATGCTTCTTTACAAAGTAATTCAACTTACTCTAAAATAGACGGTCAATAGATAAGATTCTACAATGTGGGTTACATGTGGTTAGTAACATTGATTTATATAAAAACCTTTGTTATGACTTGTCGAAAGCTGCTCGACATCCTAGACAAAATTAGCAACAACATATATTTTTATTGCAAACCAAGATTTCCTAATACATCTCCAGTTAGACATTTTTTCACGAAACACCAAACTGTGAACTGGGACAATGTTTCTATCGTTAAGAATAGGATCCTTTTTATTTCAAAGTACTACTTAAGGGAAAAAAAACACATGTTAGTTAGTTCATTCAAGTTTCTTTTTATTTAAAAGTTGTAAAAAACTCATCACTTTTATATAGCAAATAAATATTATTATGTATGTTGAAAAACAACAAGTTTAAAGATAATTAAAAATTTAATAAACTGACCACATATGCATACCTTCACCTCGACTATTAACATAAATCTAAATCTTATTCATATATTAGCAAATAAATAAAATACAAAATATTCAAAAATATGTAGTAAAAACTTCTAGCAAATGTAGTGAAAAAAATCTATAAAAGGAAATGTCATTAATTATTTCTGTAAAAGAAACAGTATTCAAATTAAGCGCTTTTTCAAAACATTATTCACTGTTAATTATATTTTTTTTTAATTTTTAATAGTTTTTATTTTAAATTTATTATAACTTAAAGAAATTCGTTAAATTTAATAAAATTTTATTGTTAAACACTATATATAAAAATAAAAATATTATTCTAAATAACACATAAGAAAAAGAAGAGTAATCAGTTTTGAAGAGAATTATCGTAAGTTATATATATATAAATATAGTACATGGTAAATATTTATAAAAAATATATATGATAGATATATAGCCAAAGTATAAAAAATCGAAAACAAATTACATGTTTATATTATATAGACATAAAAATAGATAGAGAGAGGAATACATAATTTGTTTAAATATTAATTTATTAAGCATTCTCAAAATAAAACAAATAAATCAAAAATTAATTATACTGCAGTAAGTAAACAGATAATGCCATTTTAGTCATTAACCTAAAAGTACTTATTTCAAATAGTATAATTGAACCAAGTGTATTTTTCTATTTTTTCACAGCATTTTCTTAATATAAAAAATATAAAATTTTTATTAATAGTTTTTATTAATTAAAATGAAGTTGCTTAAAAAAAAATGTTTGTTTATATTGTTTTGCTTAAAATGTATATTCAAATTTTATAAATGGAAATGTTTTTTTATTATTTTTGTTTTTTTAAAAGTTTATTATCATTTTAAAATCACTGTAATAAATCTATGCACATGGCACTTTTGGTTACAAACATTAAAAAAAAAACCATAATTTAATTCTATTTTTTAAAAATTCTACGGAATGATGACTGCATATGTGGTATTTTAGTTGATGTATGCGGTATGGATGTATGGTTGTATGTATGTTGCGTTGTTTAAAGAAATATTATTACTCTCCTAAAATAATATGTATAATATAAAACTTATTACTAATTTGCTTCGAAATAAATCTTAAACAAACCACAATCTTTACGATTGGTTTAATTATTGACATCGAGTGACGGCATCAAAAACAAATTGACATTATTTGTATCGGTGCCCACAGGTAAAGTGTTTTCTTGTGTAATTTCTTTTTTCATCTTTACTTATTAAGACTTCTCAAATTCATGCGTATATTAACAGGCAGCATCCTCAAATGAGGGTCCTGAAAAAACAAAATTCAACGGAAATTGTTAATATTTGAATACAAACAAAAAAAATATCATACGAAAATTACCATATATCTGGCAAACATAATCGTCAATGAGATCTTTGATTTTTCTTCAAAACAAAATCTTTTTTTGAAAAACCAAAATTGAAGGTTTCTACAAACCATTTTGAATTGCAAAGATCGAAAAAGTTTAACGATCAAATCAATAACGGTTCATTCTCGTCTTCACTAGTACAATCGTAGCCTGAAAGGAAAAAAAATATATTTTTAATTAAAGTGCAAGTAAAGATCATTAGGATATGTTATAATTAAGAATTCATTTATACAGTATTTGACAATACTTTCAAACATAAATTAAAAAATGGTTTTAATTTTTTGGAGTCATAATAATATATATTTATTTACTTAAAATAAACAAAATAAGAACATAAATTTACATTCTAATTAATACAAAACAAAATTAAAATTATTCATAAATATTCCGGTATTGACAAAACAATGGAAACTTAGTTATCTTAACAAATATGTATAAGTCATATTTATTGGGTATGCTTTGTTTTTAATTACCCTTCCACAACGACGATGCATTGACAAATCAATATCTCTCAATATTTGCCATTCCCTTATAAACCGCGCGGATAAATCTTCCTTTCTGCTATAATTTGAAAAGTCCGTATTTTCGATCTACTATTTCCCCAAAGATTTTCTATTTCTATCTGTGTTTGGGCAAAAATACGTAGCAACATGGATAACCACTCGGTTACCCTAGAGGTATGTTGCTCATTTCGTATTGCGAATCTCCAAACATAGGGCATATTTCCTCAGCTATGGATACATTACAGCATTTTAAAATTTCTGTATCCTATACCAGTCATATATCTTAATAAACAATATGAATAGACTCTATTATCTTGGCTTGAAAAACATCACCAGACCATAATATTGCCACCACCAAACTTAACTGTCTTATAAGTATATTGGGTCCAATCTCTTTCCCTTTGGTCGTCTTACCAAATGTTCCTATCGCTGCCTCTTAAAAAATTTGGACTCATCCGAAAATAGGACATCTGTCCATGCTTTCTTGTGCAATTTAAATGATCTCTTGCAAATTGAATTCTAGCTAAGCGATTCTTTTAGAAATAAGAGGATTTTTACAGGATGATAACAACTTGAACCAGCCCATTTGCCATTTGCTAATGCGATTACAATTTCCAATTTTAGATGATTACTACCTCCCGAAAAAGGAGAAGGACATTCATAATCTTGCAATCCACAACAAAAACATCTATCATAGAAGATGATGCAAATTGAGATTCCTAGTAGAACCGTTTAAAAATAAAGAATTTACAATGACGAGGCCTATCATTCTTAAATTTTATAATAAATAAAAACGGCAAAAAAGCGTGCAGCATAAATATACATGCCTCACCGCTAACTTATACACAAAAGCGAAAACAGATTTAAATTACGTTAATCTTTCTTAGCTGTCAAGCAATCCAGTGTAAGCTTCCAGAAATATAAAATCAGCGACATCAACATTGTATAAGTCATATTATACTAACACAAACGATAAAATACATTTTAGTATTGTAACATCTAACCATTAGGGTATTCAATATGTAATCAAAAGAGAGTTCTATTATCTAGATATATACCAAACATTTAATAGGATCAATCAGATGCATCGAACATTATCACATTATTAATATTAGGAAAAAATTCAATCATAGCTGATGCATAGAAGAAGTCCATTCTGAAAAACCTGATCAAGGAGAGAAATTATGTTAGCTTTGCAAAAACATCGCTGGAATCCAAAGAACTCCAAATAAAAAAAACATCATCAGCTAAATAATGTCTCAACATAATGGTGAAATTCCACAAAAATACGAGGTTATTAATACATTAAAATGTATAAAAGCGTCCTAAGACCAGAGGCCTTGGGGAACCCAGCTAAATAAAGAACATAAGGAATAAATAGAATCATTATATTCAAACAAATTAAGATCTACCAAATAAATAAACTATGTATAAGTCAAGGGCAAGATTAGAAAAAATTGTATTCATTTCTGACTTTCTTATCATTGTTGAATGACAAATAGAACCAAAAGCATTAGAAAGATCAAGAGAAATAATTACACTTAGTTTCATCATTAACATACGCAATATGATCAGTGAGATGATAAGCATTAGCGTGGAATTATAACCCCTACGAAATGCGTATGACCTTGATAAAATTCTAAAGAAGATTCCTGCACAATTCCTGCCTAAATAATATATGTCAAGAAATTTCGACAACGCCACAAGAATAGAATCGTTTATCCCACCCTTTGGATTGAACAACTCGAGCAGTTTTCCATGAAAGTTGCAAATAGTTAGAAACGATATTAAATAAATTTAAAATATAACCAGAAACACAAAAACGAAATTCATATAAGAAAGAATTGAATATATTGTCAACACCTAATGAGCGAGACCTAAAGCCTTCCGCCTCCCAAATAAAACACAAAACGAAATGAAAAGAACAACATTCAGGAAAATCATAAAAGATTAAAACTATCTTATAAATAAGTCTGGAAAACACTCTACGCGACAAAATTTGTTATCCTGGGAAATAATGTAATTAATAAATGGTGAAATTTAATAATTATCTTAATATTTAATATCCCAATAAAATTTTATTGAAATATCTGAAAGACTTCTTAAAATTGTGCAAAAATTTTTTCCAGTAAAGCTTGATTTTCAACTTTTTCTGGAAATTTAATACTAAAATTTACATATACAAACCTTCAAATTCGACAAGAAAGAGAAAATTTGCTATTTGCACTCTACATTTAGCATTTAATTGAAAATATGATTTTTGCAATAGAAAAACAATTTGAATTATTATACTGCATCGAAAAGTAAAACGACAGTAATATTTAAAACCTTAACAACTGTTAGTTTACGGCTAATTTTTGCCTAGGATATTTGATTATTTAGAAAATTTAGTTAAACATAAAACTTTGTATTTAATATTTGTCAATATTACGCAAATTTTAAAATAGATTTGATAATTTGAATAAGAAAACAAAACAAAAATTTAGTTCAATTGTTTCTTAGTTAATAACATAAATAATTAAAATCTGTATAAATAAATGCTATATAATATTTGTTTCTTAAAACCTTTAATTTCAAGCCTTTACTAAAATTTGTTTCAAATAAAGTATTATAGTTATTGAGAAATTCCGTTTTACTATTAGTTGAGATTAATAAAAAAAAACTTTTATTAACAAAAAAATAAAAATAAATAACCTAATTTAATTTCTGGAATTTGAAATTAATAACTTGAAACAATAAAATCACAACATCATCTTTTAAAACAACAAATTGACTATTTATATGACACACTTACCGATAATGTACACAAAATATAATGCAGAACACTCAAACAATGTATCCATTTTTAAACGTTCTGATCTTGGCCGCCAACATCAACATTCTGCGAAAATGTAATAAAAAAAAAAAAAAAAATAAAGTAATAAACATCAATTATATAGTCCATAAGTTAAAAGCATTTTCAATATTTAAAACATTCAATTGGTTTTTCTTATTTGTACAGATACTTACTAAAGTATAAACCCTCATAAAGTGTCTCACAATGCGGTATTAACCACGCTGGTACGTAACACATCCTGCTGTTTTCGTTGCACATAATTCGGGTCCAAGTTTGTGATATTAACATCCAATGGAATTATAAAGAGATACGGCCGTCTGATATCAGTTTAATGATATTCTCCGAGAACGTGTAAAATGACTGTGAACCCGGCATGCAGACCATTAATTTTTCAATTTAATAAACTAATTCGAGTGCGTCAAAAGTAACCAGCCGCAATAGAGAATAATTTGGTCCAAAAAGGTGTAATATATGCCTTCTTCAGCCGCCGACAGCATATGTGAATAAAAATTGTCTGCATATTTCCGGTTATGTGATGTGATTCTGTAAATATCAATTTTTAATATTTACCCAATTGCACGTATTACAATATGCCAATAAGTGATGTACTGTATTGCTATAGACAACGCGACGATTATTCTCACATCTTCTGAATAACCGGATTCATGAATAATTTTCACTTTGTTAACTATCGTCGATGCACAGATTCACCGGCGCCTAAAAAGTGATAAATAAAAAAAAGGAAAAAAGAAATTATAAATTGAACTTGTATGGTATATAAGAAGAATACGTCTGCCTTATAATAAAGTATAAGTAAATTAATTTAATTTTTCTAAATAATTTAAAAATTAAAAATATAATAATAACTATTCGTTTTAACATGCTAGACTAAAAATCATTTTATAAGTATTCTAAATCAATATCATTGGAATCCAATGATTTTAAACCTATTTCTTTCTGAATAAGAATTTGTATATTTCACAAATTTTTGGATATTATGTACTTTGATCTTATTGTATTAAAAGTTATTTAAATTGAAAAAAAAAAATCCAATTTGCGCCATTCATGATACATAAAAGCAATTTAGAATTAAAAAGTACAAGTACATTTTTTTGTTCAACCTAAAGGCTACAAACTTTATGCTTAATTAAAAGAGAAATTCCATAATTAATAAACATTGTCAAAACACAACACATAAAAATGAACTTGTAGCAGTAATTGAATGGACGATCTCGCAAAAGATGTAAGGATCTTCTTAACACACATTATTAAATAACAAAAAAAATGAAAAAAAAGAAAAAACGGCAAAAATACCATGTCGAGAAATATATCAAATCAAGTAACTTAAATTGCAATATATATTTTATTATAGTCACACTTGAAAAAGTTTAATTGTTTCATAACGAGCGAAAATGTAAATATAATAATTAAGTATTCAGAAAA
The DNA here is from genome assembly GCA_001735545.1 of Phormia regina. Taxonomy (NCBI): domain Eukaryota; kingdom Metazoa; phylum Arthropoda; class Insecta; order Diptera; family Calliphoridae; genus Phormia; species Phormia regina. The sequence goes on from MINK01173117.1 coordinate 28,016, forward strand.
ATTTAATTGTGTTGATAGTCACATTTTGTATTAAATAATAAAATATTACATGGTTTGACAAGAACAATGGAAACTTTTAAAGTTCTGTAATAAAAAAGACTAAATTCAAAAAGATGATATTAAGAATCGGCTGAAAAGGCATCATGTTTACATTATTTCTAATTTGTTTTAATTGCTTGAAATTATTCATAAATTCTTTTATAACCTTTACTCATAAGTAATAACAATAATTAATTAATTCAAAAGGTCGCCATTTATCAACTTCCTGGGGCTCGAGGATTTTATACCCATGGCGCTCCAAAAAAGTTTGTAATAAGGGTTGTTATATATTGTTGCAGAATATGAATAGTACAGGCGTCTGTCTATAGAGACCTCCTGACAATGTTAGTTTCTCCAATGCGAGAAATATCTGCTATAAATAGGCCAGCAAACTGGCTGAACAATATCACAAAATTGAGAGATATCTGTATTTTTTACTGACAGCAAAGCTGCCCATTAGATCTATAAGCGCGGCTGTATATACGACATCTTTGTTAAAACAACACTGAATGCCGAGTATCTCTAATTGAGATAGCGAAAGTTCAAGGTTAAGCTTAATTTGGTTCACTGTGGCACCGATTGTGCTGTATAGGAATATCTTGCTTCATACTGCAGTCAGACAGGGATGACTCCAACTAAAGAGTTCAGTTGTCATACTGATATGCATTCCCGTAAGGGAATGGTAAATTTGTTTTAACAAGAACACTAGGATTGCAACAAAGCGAGGTGGCCAATGAACCCACATGTCGCAACTGCTAGAACTATATGCCCCACCAGATAGGAGGACCAACTCCACATTTACTTGCCACACTAGAGTGCATATGGGAGATTTTATGTCTGGTAATTACAAAGGCACTGATTTCTAGACTCAATGCGCCATAGATGGTCTTCTGTTTAATACCTTCTGCAGGAAATTGTAATAACGAGCATGAGGAGAATCAGTCTTCCATCTACTTTGCGGAATGCTCGGCGACTATCAGACATTAGGAACCATTACTGGCTTTCCATTCTGGATCACGGTGACTTGAATACAATTAATTAAAGCACTATATTGCTTTGAATCAACATTGTTTGGTAAGCAATGCTAGTCTGGAGAATAGCTAGACCGGATCTTTGCTACCTGCATCTGAAAATAGGTAACGCTAATGGGATCGAGAATTCAACGGACCCAAATGAGCATGTTCTGCTCAGACACTACCCCGTACAACCTAACCTAAACCTAACCTATTGGTCTCAACTTCCATATTATAAATTAATACTATGACTGTATAGGATAACAGAACAAGTTTAAACGATCAGTAATGTTATCCATACGTTGAGGCAAATATAGCGTATAGTTATGAGATCCTAACACCCTCTAATGACCCAAACACATCTCTGTTCTAACCGATGTTACAAAACAAATGAGATACGTATTTTGAAGTGCCATGCCCAATCCAACAGATCCAATCCCATAGAA
>MINK01173117.1:29608-44463 GCA_001735545.1 Phormia regina
AATTGGTTCAATGCATCGTCGTTGTGAATCAGTACTTAAAAACAAAGGATACCCAACTTTATCTATGGGAAATAGTAGATCGCAAAATACGGACTCAAAAATACACCAGAAAGGAAGATTTATCGTCTGCGTTTATATAGGAATGGCAAAATATTTCAAAAGAGACTATTGACTATTTAATTGGTTCAATGCATCGTCGTTGTGAATCAGTACTTAAAAACAAAGGATACCCAACTTCAAACCCTATTTGTTTAGATAATACCTAAGTTTAAATTGTTTTGTAAGTATCATATTTATGAATAATTTTAATTTTGTTTTGTATTATTAGATTTTTTTAATTTATTTTAAATTTTGTTTCATTTAAAAAAAAAATTAAGAAAAGTTTCCATTGTATTGTCAAACACTGTATGTATCTAAAATTTTTTTTAAATTCTACTACACATGAAATAGTACAGATATTCGATATTATAAGATTACATATTTAATGTGGAATACGATTCTATAGAAAAATTAATAGCATAGGACACTAATCCCAGGCAGAAAAATACAAACGGGCCAACGTTGGCAAACGGTTTATCGAACGTTGGCAAAACGTGAGACATTCTTCAATGAAAACGTTATACCAACAATCAAATATAACGATGGGCCAATTGTTTTTTCGTCGTTGGCATAAATTTTTAAAAACTTAACTTTAACAGCATTTTCCCAGCTCTTTATTAAAAATTTAATTCTTCAATTAAAATAAATTATAAATAATATTTTATTAAAATTTTTCTTATTAAAAGATTATTGGCCTAGAGAGGTTTTTTAAATTACTTGAATTGAAAATAAATAAATAAATAAATAAATAAATAAATAAAAAGTATTTTTGTATGTAAATATTTTCATTTGTTTTGTATTAAGGAAAAACCAAATAATTTATAATTTATCGAATTGGACGCCAACACAGTTTCGGTTTTTCTTGTTGTATGGACGTGGAATTGTTTTAAAGAATGTATTACATCCTTAAATATATTACCGTTTTTTGATATTATATTATTCTTGTCGTATTTGAACCTCAAACAAATTAGCAACATTAAAAGCAAAAATATGTTAAAGACTTATTTAAAACATTCGTTGAACTGATGCCCCAATATTATGGTCCAAATTCCCAGACCATGAACGTACATAATCTTATTCATATACCAGAAGACGTATTAAATATTGACGCTCCTACTTCACAATTTTCAGCATTTGACTTTGAAAATAGTGTGAGATATTTTAGATCTATATTAAAATCTACTACAAATCCTTGACCTATTGGATTCAAAGAAAATTGCATATATTTCAAAATAACATTAACAAAAGCAACAGCCCATTAGTTCATCCCGTGATTAAAAAAAAAGAAACATTTATTTAGAAAAACTATAACAATTGAATCTAAAGTAAAGCTTTCTTTTATAAATATTTCTGGCTACAAAATTACAGATACTCCCCCCGATAATATATGTATGTTTACTAAGCAATGGAAATGTTATGGTAATATTAGAAATTCTTTGTAATAAATTAGGAAATTTCAAATCCAATAGTATTTATTTAATAGGTAGTATTTATATTAAAACGTCAAGTTTTTCAATTATCCACAGCCATCTAATGGATTATACATCATTAAAGATTTAAGCCAAAAAGAAACTAAAATAAACATAAACATGGTAGATGTTTAGTGTATTCTTAGTAAATTTCCGAATGAAACAATTGTTATTACTCTTTTATATTAAAACTTTCAATATAAATAAAAAATTTAACAAAAAATATAAAATATTGCAAAAAAAAAAGAACCATTGGCAAATCATTTTATTAGTTGTAAACCCTAACGTTGGCAAACCGTTTTGTTTTATTTCTAAAAAACATTATGCCAGCGCTTGATGTTTTGTATGGTTGGCAGTTTCTGCCTGGGATGTTATGGAACTTAGGCCAGATTGTTGGCCATTTTTATTTACTGCTTTATATATAAGTAAATTTTATTTCAAGAAATTTTTTCTAGAAATTCATCACGCCCAACTTAAAACATATAAGATAATAATACTGTGTTATTTAAATCATAATTGTATACTTATAAATTTTTAAAAATACTTTAGTATTTGTATATTTAAGTTTAAATCTGAAACTTATTCTACAAAAAAAGCAAAAAAAAAACTATATTGAGAAATAACTCTTTTGAATTACTTCCTCCAGTTGTAACAATGAACATTCCACAGATAAACAGATATATTGTATATAATATAAACAAAAATATTATTCAATTAATATTTATGATTGTATGAGGGAGAGTGGTGACTAATGATAAACAAATAAATCTCATGATATAAATTCGAAAACAAAATAACATCTACAAACAGCGATTAACTAAGAAGAGAATTCGCTAAGATATAGGAAGGTGTATGATAAAAAAATAAACAAAAAAATACTATAGTACAAATAAATAGATAAAAAATATATATAATATATAAAAATTTATGAATGAAAACTTAATTGCTCTTGGTAAATAAAAAAAAAATTGCACGATTGTTTAAAATAAATACATATGTACACATACATATGTACATATTAAATGTATAAAAGTATATTTGTTATACTTGTAGTACAACAAAAAATTAAATTCATTAAGAGAAACAGAGTAACGAGTTCAAATACAAGACAAAAAAAAAAACGACATCAATGAATGAATTACTTGGTTTGTATTTTATTCTATTGGGTGGAGAGATCATGATCATCATGATTCAACGATACATTATTATAATACAAAGAAAAAATACTACTACTACTAATAATAATAATAATAGAAGGGGCTTGTTAAAATTAAAAACAAGTTTTTTTTTAAAATTTCATTTAAAAATGCATAATGAATATGTCTTATTTATATTGCTAAATTAACAATTATTAATTTCAATAAATTTTAATTATATTACTTTTTTTTATTTCTTCTAGTTAATTTGTTTCTTCATTGCTTAAGTAATCAATAACATATGTATGTATGTATGTATTAAACGGTGTTTGCTTTCAATTTCTAAATTCTTTAAAGAAATTATTTTTATCGTGTGCAAAAAAAAAAAAAATAAATAAAATCGGACAAAAAATAAAACACACGTAAAATTTTATTTTTTTTTTCTTTTTACTTTAAAAATATTTATACTTTTTTTCATATATATTTTTTTTAAACATAAATTTGCTTGGTTTTGAATATTAATTGTGAGATTTCCATAAAAAGAAATATAATAAATTAAACACGTATGATATAAAAATGTTAAATATAAATGTACAAACTTAATTTAAATTACTTTTACTATCATAATAAGTATGTAATACGATGTATGGTTCAACAAAATATGTATTGTAATATTAAGCATATTAAATCTTTATAATAGTTTTGCAGATAAAACACCATACAGGGTGTAAAATAAAAATTGACTATAATAACAATAATATTATGTTTTTGTTTTTTTTTTAATTTAACATTAATGATAATAGATAATGGAAAAGTTCATTGTCAATAATATTGTAAACAATAAAAACCACAAGGTTAATAATTTGGTAATAATTATCTTTTTAAAAATGTCTATATGATAATTCGGAATACTTATTAACAAATTAAGTATTAAGTAATAATGTCTTCTATTCTACATATGTATTTAGTTTAATTGCATTTAAACTTAATACACAAATCTATCTGTACCCTGTTTAGTTAAATAATAAATAAATCCAGCTTACAACATAAAACCCGACTATAAATATGGTTGCCCTAGACATAATAATGCTACTCATAATAATACTTGTAAGTAATAAGTGCGAGTAAAAAAACACAATTGAAACTGAAATTAAAACTATTGTATTTAGTACATAGATAGACATACTACAAGTAAAAAATAAAACCAACAAGTGAAAGTCATCATACGACGGGGCACTTTTAAACTTAAAAAAAAAAAATCAAAAGTGAAGACAAATTTTCCAAATAAATACCTACAAAATAAGTGCATTAAGTAAAGAAAAAAATATATACTATATAAAACATTGTTGCTAATCTAAATCTTAGGGTTTTCGCTTAAAGATTTTTGAAAATTTTATACTAAAAAACAAAATATAATAAAAAATTTGAATGTTATTAGCATTTGGGAAGATTTCAAAAGAATACTTAATAAGCTATTAGGTTAAGAGTTAAATAAAATATGTAATAAAGTTATGACATTTTAACTGCTCCTCGTAATAAGGCATTACATGCAAAACTATGGTCAATTCTTAAACAATATGTGAAATACACATATGGACAAAAAAATAAGTACACGAATAAATAATTAGTTTAACAGTTTATTATGAAATATATATTGAAGATAAATTAAAAAAAATAACATAATTCGTTTTCTTATAAGATTTATAACAAAAATACGATATGCAAAGTAAGTTAATTCATAAATAACGTTTAGTCTTGTTAAAAGTTTTTTAAATAAGTGGAAAAAAAAATAATAAGTACACCTAACGAGAAGAGCATATCTAATTCAATTTTATTTTTTTAATTTTTGTTAATTGTAACTGTTGTTTACTAGTATCCTGAGTATCCACCATTATTTTGAATAACTTTGTCCACCCTTTTTGGCATACTGGTGATTAATTTACGACAGGTCTCCACTAGTATTTCCTACCATGTTTTCTGAACAAAAGTCCACAGCCTGATCCTTATTTTGGAAATTTTCTTTTCCTATTCTATTCCCCAAAGGTTTTCAATTGGGTTGAGGTTAGGTGATTGACTTAGCCAGTCCATTACGACAACATCATTATCCTTGAACCATTCTTGACACAACTTTGAGGTGTGTTTCGGATCATTATCCTACTGAAAAACCCACCTGAGAGGCATATTTTCGCTAGCATAGGGCAACATAATATTTTCAAGAATGTCCCTATACTGAAACCGTGTTATAGTCTCGGAAAATCGATGTATAGGACCCACAACTTTCCACGAAAAACAACCCCAAACCATTATGTTACCCCCGCCGTGTTTAACTGTCTTTTTATTAAAACGAATATGAAATTCTTTACCTTTGGGGCGTCTCACATTCCTAGCAGAGTCATTGCCGAACAAATTTATTTTAATTTCGTCTGTCCACTTTTTCACCTTCTGGCCCGAACCAACTTGAATGAATTTTGGCGAAGGTTTGCGTGCCTTTAAATTTTTTTGTCGAAGCAAAGGAATTTTCCTAGCTATTCTACCAGATAAATTGGCTCTAAGGTTTCAGCAATAAAACGAAGACTTTTTCCCTTATTTCTCAGCATCAACGCAATTCTCCTCTCCTTGACGATACAATGCTTGCCCCGACCCATCTGCTAAATATTTTTCTTATTTCTTTAAATGGAGGATCATTCTGCTTCTTCTTCTTTTAACACCAAATAGTATTGCCATATTGAACCATTAAAAAAATGCAGAATTGCCACTTACATTTACAGCCACATGATAATTTTATAATCGAAAATGCATTGAAAGGAAATGTATTTATTTTTATGTCCAGGTGTGTACATAAAGAAATGTAGTTCGTCAAAGAAAATGCAAAACTACCTAACAACAAAATTTCCTAAATTGGGTTTTAATGAAATATACATATGTAGTTCCAAAATATGAGTAAACTTAAATTAAAAAACTTGTAACTCCAAAACGAAGGAAATTATTTTCATAAGACATTTGTTAAAAAAAATAAAATTCAAAAATATATGATATTTCATTTTCATTACAAAAAAGTTTTTAATTATAATTTTTACTAAAATTTGTATTCATGTTAATTTAAAAAATATCCCTCACCGATATATTAGTCGATATTTAAGGATGTAATAACCCAGAAATCTTGTTTGATTCTGATTTTAGAAAGTTTTTTGTGCCTGCTGTAAAGTTATGAAAAATTATGTTACTTTAATATATTCGGTGACGACTTGTAGCAAATTTAATTTCACTTTATAAATGTGATTGCTTTGAATAAGGTAAAATCTAGATCTGTTGGACTTGATAAAATTCCCATTTATTTCATTAAACTTGTTTATCCCTTTATTTCCAAATTATATTGTTCAATTCATTAATATAATTTTGACTACATCCACTTTCTCTTCGCTTTGGAAAACTGCGAGGGTTCTGGACGTATTTTTAGTGGCCAGTATGCCTTTCGTAGGGGTTATAGTACAACATCACTTCTTCTTAATTTAACAGATAAGATTAGGAAGATTGTGAATAATAATGATTAGTGTTCTAGTTTCCCTTGACCTTTCAAAGGAATTTAATTCTGTAAACCATAATTTAATTATGTAAACCATAATTTAACTTTGCTAAGACTGCATATATACTTGTCCTATCCTTCTTGGTTGGTAGATCCCAATTTGTTCATTTAAATGGGTATAACTCAGGCTTAAGGTCTCTGTCTTCAGGTGTCCCCCAAGGATCTGTTTTGGGGCTACTTTACATTATTTTATTAATAGTCTACCTCGTTGTGTTGATTAGACTTTATGTGAAACCTTTTTATATGCAAATGATGTTTTCTTATTGCTTAGGAGTAGTCTTGATTTTGAGGATGTATTTGTAAGCATTATTAACCAGGGACCGTAACAGTTATGACTTTCATAATAAAAGTCCGGAATTATCAGTTATTTTCTGATTTTTATTTTTTCGAGCAGAAATAAAAGTTATTTTTTAATTTTTTTTCGAGCAGAAATAAAAGTTATTTTATGATTTTTATTTTTTTTGATGAAATGTAGAACTTAGGTAGAATTTTGGATCCATATAAAGGTAGACACACCTAAGTTTTACATTTCATCGCTCTAGCTACAGGCGTTTAGTCTGTGAAATGATGAATACTTTTGGCATTTCTTAAAACTAGTTTTAAAGATGATAAAAGTCAAAAAATAACATTAATTTTTGCTCGAAAAATAAAAATCAATGAATTGAAATTTATGTATAATTTTAACTCTTTGAAGAGGACGTTTATGGGAGATTTGGTAGTGTGATGTAAAATTGAACAAAAATGATTTAATTAAAATTTTATCTCGGCATAAACACTTAGGCGATATAAAATTATACGAATTTTCAGATGGTGGACTTAAATGATGGAGGTATAGTAATTTATGTACATACCGTGGGATCATTTTAGGAAGTTAAATTTTGCCAAATGTTTTCTAAATGACAACCACTTTCACAATTTCAGATAGGTTTAAATGAAGCACACAAAAAGAAAGTTTGGAACACTCTAATGTACAGCAGACAGACATTGTTAGATCGTCACAAAAAATGATTATGTTTCAATTTAAAACGAATTAAACCACAATGATTTTAAAAATAAATTTAAACCATACCCAGCAAAAAAGATCAAGAGCTCCCAAAACAAAACATTTTCACCACTTCAAAAGTGGAATAAAGTACACATTTTGACCTTTTTTGAAATTCTTAATAATTACTTGCAGAAATGAAAAAATAAATGATTTTTAGCAAGAAAATAGATTAATAATATCTAAGAAAATTAAAATTTTACAAATTTTAAAGCATTTTTATTATTTTTTTGTTAAAAGGATAGATAGTAGTAGTGTTTTAAGGATAGATAGTAGTAGTAAAAAGTATAAAAGAAAAACATTCTGCAAATGACAAACATGGGCTAAAAAAAGAACTTCTGCAGCTGCTCTGCACCACTAATTACTACCTTTCAATGACAACGCAATGATAAATTCATGATTTTTTCAGCTCTTTTTCAGTTTCTTTTTTGCTCGGTATTAACTAAAATTATTATTAGTTAAATTTTTTACAAAATATAAAATTATTTAAATATTAAATTATAACAAAACTAAGATTATAATATCATGTAAAAGATTTACATACATAATATTATATATGTATTTATCTCTTCTTTTTTTTTTCTTTTGAATGCACAATAATAATAATAAAATGATATCTGTAATTGCTTAAGAAAATAAACAAAAAACGTGTTAATTATAAAAAAAAATTATACAATAATATTCAATTAATCATTTTCTTTTTAATTCTTCTTTATATGCAAAAATATTTGTAAATAAATAAATAAATAAATAAATATATTCATATAAAAATTGACCTCGAAATTATCACAATATTTAGCGAACAAAAACAAACCTTAAATCATAAATTTTAGTTAAAGGAAATACTAAAACTAAATATAAATGTAAAAATTTTTGTCTGATGATAGAAAAAATAAAAAATAAAATAAATAAAAATAAACTATTTATTTAAATTTTATTGAAATAGAAATGAAACGATTAAAGAAAGGCACATTTTAAATTAGTAAATAATGTGAATCGATAACAATAAGAATTATTAAAATCACTATCATCACCACCATCATATCATCATCTTCTTCAACATCGTCAAAGACTGTTAATACATATTTATAAATGAGTGTATAAAAGGGAATTCTCAAACTTTTTTCCACTGTAACAAGTATACAAATTTGACCCACTTCTTTTTCAAATTAAATTATAAAAATTATAAGAAATTTTAAAAGAAATGTTTTAAATTAACTGTCTATTCATATGTCTTAAGTGCGTTTGATGGCTCTAAATGTAATGTAAATCTAAATCGCAAATGGCTCAGAATTAACCTAAATTTTTGCATAAATTCCTTTAAATCCAAATCATTCTCATTGCATTCAATAGAAAAGAAGGAAACAAACTTATACATATGCCTTTCTAAGGCATACTCTTATATGTATAAACGAGAGAAAAAGTTATAGACGGTCAAGCCCGACCATATGGTACCAAAATTCGGGAAGGTGCTAATTACGTCGATACTAATATTCACATGTATTCATGCAATTTTTGGTGATTCCCGAAATTAGGTCTTATATGGGAACTATGGCATATTATGAACCGATCTTCATGAAATTTTGCACGGTCATTTATACTTATATAGATGTTATATGTGTCGAATATTAAATTTATATAAAATTTCGAAAGAATGGTTCATATGGGAGAGTGGTTCATATGTTTACATTAAACTTATTTATGTTAAATTTCATTAAAATATTTAAATTTTTAAAATTTATTTGAGTGTTAAAACTCTATTCCAGGAGAACATATGTATGAGGGCTAGATGAAATAATGGGCCGATCATGACCAAAATCAATAGGCTATGTCCTTGTGCCCAAAAAATCATATGTATTAAGTTTCATCAAATTATCTCTAAAATTGCAACGAACGTTATAATTTAAGGTGGGTGTAGGAAGATTTTTTCTCTGCGTTACAATATTTGCACAAACACATAATACTCCAACCAGCTATGGTGGTGTAGGGTATAAAAAATATATCAAGTGTTATATGTCTCTTTTTGAGGCCCCAACAAAACAGTTTAAGAAATCCCTAAACTAAAGCTCTTCTCTATTTAAATTACATATATGTATGTATAATATTTACATAGACAATAAATATAAAGAAAATATACGTAACAAAAGTGTGAAGTTCGATGTCATTTGACATTTATTATACAATAATATTGAATGATATTTGAAATAATAATCATCTCACATGAACTAAAATAACAAATAGTACGCTTTCGTAGTAAAACCGAGAAAATTTATTTTGATTTTGTAAAATTTATTGATTTATAAACATTTTATTTAAATTTAAAAATTAAAAAATTATTTTCATTTGAATTTATTTTCTTTTGTATAAAAATATATTTTAATAATATGAAATAAATATTGAGATAGAATATACAACTTCTTGAAACTACTATAAATACTAATATTTCTTTACTAATTTCTAAATCAACTGATAATGATATTATTTATCTATCTATTGTTCTAATATTAACGGTAAACATTTTTGTTTTGATATCAAGTTTTGGTAACGACCAAAGTGTTTTGTAAAAATTCTGTTATTTTTGGAATTTACTTAAAATTGGTAGGTTGTTGTTTTAATAAAAATAGAATCTAGGGAAAAAAAAATAAGACAAATGATTATTATATAGACATATAGTAGGTATGAATTTTGATTTTAAATTTTGTGTTAGTATTATAGGTATTATATATATATTTGTATATATTTGTTATTTTTTATTCTTATCAGTTGAAAAAATGTATTTGAAATTGAACAAATTAAAACTGACGTCAAAATAAAAACAGCAAGGGCCAACGTATAAAAAATATGCATATAGATAGAAAATTATTATTACATAATAGAACTCTCTTGGGGCTTGGCAACGTATTAAGAATTTACCCATTATGCACCTTTAAAAGGGAGAGAAAAGATTGCATTCTACAAATTCATAAACATTTTTAATTTTTTGCCAAATTTAATAATATACCATTTACACCCACCAACAAGTAGTTTTTGGCTTCATTTAGTTTTTGAATGAAAAACTACAGAAATTTCTTTGGTTTTTCCATACAAATCAAAAACCATTATCATGTAGTTTTTGCCAAAAACTAAACGAAAACTACATAAATAATTGTTTATGATACAGCCTGTTTATAGTTTTTAGATCATTAAGCTTTCGTATATGTAAGTTGAAAAGAAAATGTCAAATTAACATTAATTTTAATTGTTTTTTATATTTTTTAAACAAACTAATTTGAAAACATTATTAAGAACAATATAAAAAATAGAAGTGTTTATAATTATAGTTTTAAACGTAATTTTAAGAAATATAAAAACAATCAAAAACCATAACGAAAAAAAGAGGTATGTAAACAGTCTGCTTTTCGAGTTTCGGTTTTTAAAAGTGAATTAAATTTTACTTTTGTATAAATGGTATTATTACACTTCTTTAAAGTTATAACAATTAAAAAAATAATATTACTTTTAATTTCTTTTTTTTTTATAAAAATGGGATATAAAAATAAAATTTTTGAATATTTATATGTCTGCAAAAAGTCTGGTTTTTTATTCTTTTAAATTATTATTGTTCTCTTCCGTTCTAATATACATACATACATACATATGTATATATTTATTGATCTTTTTAACACTTTGTGATCTTTCTTCATACTTAACCATTGAGAATAAAAATATTCCAGATAAAATTCTTTTAAAGTCATATAAATATATTTCATAACATGGTATTTCACCAAAAATGGCTCATCATGAAGAGACACAAAATATAGATAACAATTTGTATAAAAAAAAAACAAAAACACTGTTTTGAAGTTGCATTTTTCAGAGGGTTGATTCACACATGAAGAGAGATCATACAAAGAGTAGGGATCATTTGAAGAAGAAATGTGGGAAAAACTTATTTACGAAATAAAATTTATTCAAGTGTAAATAAAAACATTTGTTTTTTTTTATATATAAGCTATTTGAATTTTATTTAAAAAGTAATTAATATGTATACATTCATACGGATGTACAAAACTATACTAAAAGAAAATTTTCGTAAGAAATTAAGAAAATAGAGAAAAAACTACCTGCTGTTAGCTAGATATTCACCTGTTTCTGTATTTTATATAAACATTAAACAAAAGAAAACAATAAATAATGCTATTAAAAAAAGAAAATTTTCCATTAAATATTATCCAAAATAAGTACATACTATATATTACTTAAACCTCAGATAAATATAAGTAAATAAATGTTTTTCCGTATTTGTACTCACATTTTTCCTTATTGTGATCTTTTTTTATTTAAACTTGAGTCATCGTATTTTTTAATTGTTAATATTTAATTGTTTTAAGTATTCCAAAGACCTTTGCTTATGTTTCAATTGCAACTATTTTAAACTGCACACTTGTTGACTATTTAAAAATATTCTTAATTAAAAAAAATTAAATACTAAAGCTACAATATATTCATTCATAATAAAAACTATACATTTCCTTAATTGTATAGATTTATAAAGCAAAGAAACTGATAAAAATAATTTAGCTATGCTAACAACGGTCTTTCAGTTTTGTAGGTAAATTAAATCTGGTAAATGTTTTTAAATTTAGCATTTTTAGTTTTTAATTACTTTAGGAAGGTTAGTTTTAATAAACTGATTGAATAAGATTTAAAATATCATACTTGAAAACTATTGTAAAATGTTGGTTTTCTACTTTGAAAAGAATTTTATCAGGAATTTTATAGATTTCGTGAAGATTGTCGAAAATCATTGTATAATAAAAATTAATAAAATATTGATGTTGTTCAAACGAAAAAAGTTATGTGAGAAATAATATTAATTGTTACGAGCTCGGCCGATCAAGTTTTTTAAACTTTTATGTTTTTTTGGGTCCTTGAACTATTTGTACAAAATTTCGTTGACGTTTCATCTTATATGGGAGGCGGGCGTTAAAGTGAACGGAGCACGTCCAAGTTTATATCAATCCTCTAACTATCCGTACAAAATTTCGTTATAGAACGTGCTTTTGTTTAAGAGATATGAGCAGAAAGTTATGAAATGAAGCTACAACTGACACCATGTGTTTCTAGTATTTTGTCCATAACATTTTTGTTTATTAACTTTTTTTTTGCTTAAATTCAATATAAACAAACCTTATACATATAAGATAAATATTTGGGCAAAATTTCTTCTCCCTACGTTGTTGCGTTCGAGCTCTATCTTGTTTTCAACAGACGGACGGACATAGCTAGATCGAATCAAAGCAGGACCCAACAAATATATACCTTACATGGTCTTAAACGATTATTGGGATATGTTACACTAAGAATGACAAAACAATATATAAGAAAATTTGCAGTTTTATTTAATTTCAAACAATATTTTATTACATCCACTCTGACCGGAAAACTAAGGTACGTACGTTAGTAGGAAGCACAATTTTAAATATTGTGTACTATTGAAGGATTCTGTTAAACAAAATTTGCCACAAATTGTTTAATCATAACGTGTAACTCTTAAAACTTAACACATGTGAAAATCGTTCGAAATCTTGATATTACAAGGTATTAACCCCAGAAATTGTAGCCTTGCTAGGTTAGGTTAGATTGAAAAGGGTGGCGTATCCACCCAGAGACCAAAAAGGTCCATTGTGATCCCTTTGAGAAATAAATAGAAATTGAAAACAGAACAGAGAAGAGAAAACTTAGATAAAGAAGAAAAAGAAGAAAAGAGGAGTGGAACCTAAACCCGAGCAATTAGTAGTGTAGATACGGCCGTTAGAACTTTATTAGAAAAATATTTAAAATAAAAATGTACAAAGCCACCGTCCAAATCAACTTAAATATTAGGTTTTTATTATCAGGACAATATTTTATTATCAGATCCAAAAAACTTTATTATACTAATGTATATCATTGTCTAAAATTGCCAATTGATATCCATAACAAGTTCGGATGACAGTACAGTAAACTAAAACTTATTTATATTGGTACGTATGCATATCAAACATTTAATATAATTTCAATTATAACAATATTAAAATAAAATATTCTCATATTTTGGCTGAATATGATAACAAATATTATGAAATCATTTATCTATTTTTAAACAAATTATTATTAATCTTAAACTTTAAAAGGAATCGCACATTGAATCACCTTTTTAAAACACAATTAATTCATAGCTACTATATTAACTTTTTTATCAATAAAACAAAAAACGTAAATATTTGTATTACCGAAAAAAAACCCTGCAGATGAAATATAAAAAATTATTTTTTCAATTTGCAAATTATTTATGTTAATTAAATTAAATATTTTCATTTAGTTAAAAGTGTTGAGAAATATATTATTTATATAGAAAATTTTAAATTAACGCCCACTAATTGTGATAATTGAAAGTTAAACAGATTATAAATATTTATTAGAGTGCGTTTAATGAAAACCTATGAATAAGCATTTAACACATGTATATGAAATATATATTTGATAAATAACTGATGGCTGATGATTCAATTTTAAGTGGCACGTTATACCATTATTATTATTTTTTAATATATACTATAATAAACAACAATAGAATAACCTATAAAATAAATTGTTTACATTACAGAGACGTACTCATACATACGGTATTTTAGGAAATCATTTTTACAAATTTCCCGGTATTTCTTTGATTCTGTTTAAGGAAAGTATTATTATTATTTTTTTTTGTAATTATTTCACTACTTTTAAACAAAAGTAAATAATAAATAAAAATAACAACAAAAGTAAATGTATATTGTACGAATTCTTATCATTTTTTTTTAAACATGAAACGTAAGTAAGTATTTATTGTTTAACGTACATATGTTTTTGTAGGTTCTTTTTTTATTTAATTTTGTTGGCGATAGAGCAAAAATAATTTTAAAGGAGAAATGTATAAAATATAAGATTTATATTCAGTTGCATCAACAATTTTACCTTCATAGCAACAATTACATATATACTAAATATCAAATATTGTTATCATTGTTTAATTAATATTTTAAAAATTTAAAAAAATATAGAATAGACCAACTATGTATAAATAATAGTTAAATTAAACAAAATTTTTAAAAATAAATTTTTATTCATTTTAATATTTTTATTATAAATAATAAACTGTTATCATCTCTAGTAAATTAAAACTTCAAAGTTCGAAAATTATTGACCTTTTTAAAGTAGTGGAACTTAAAAAATCTTATTAAAATTTAGTTTTATTTGGTCTTTTAAAGACTCCTCCTATATTATATAAAATATGAAGGTTATTTTATGTTATGTCTATTTAATATTTTTTTTTTTTTTTTTTGCTTATCAGCATTTTAGTTTCAAATTTCCAATTTTTTTTATTTTAGAAGTTTTGTGTTTATATGTAGTAGCCATTTAAAAAGAAAATATATAAATATGAATCAATTTTAAACTAAATTTGACAACCAGATTTATAATTATAAAGTATATAATATAAATAAATTCCACTTTTAAGGGCTTTT
>MINK01173118.1:263-29341 GCA_001735545.1 Phormia regina
AATAATATTAAGACAAAAAACTGCAAAATTCAAATTTCATGCATAAATATCTTTTCGACTGTAAAAGATAAATTAGGTGAGATAGCCTATTTTTTCTATATATTTCCAAGACTTTACAGAAAAATAAAAATCTTTAAAATCGAACTTTATTTGTAATAGGTGTGATATTTTGAAACTTTTAAATACTTGATGTGGTCAACTTTGACACACTGTGGCTTATTTCGAGTGACACGGCGTGACTACAAGATGATTTTTCTGAAGGGTTAGGTCCTCATCTGCAACTCTTTTATGCAATAAACTTTTATTTTATATATTTATATTTATTTTTATAAAAATATCAATAAATACCCAGGAAAAATTTTGGAACCGTTTCTAAAATCATTAGTTCTAGAGCTGGTGTAATCAAAACCATTTAAGATTCTTTTATACCCAGCAAAAACTTGGTTTCCAATTTTAAAAGCAACAGCTTACTGTATGCATTACATTGTAGCCTTATTCGCCACTCGCAGCATTACCTAATAGTACTTCAATAACCGGTTTTTAGTAAATATGAAAGTTATTTGGGTTTTACGTGGCTCAGTTGTTTAAAGCGCCTAAAAAAAATATATGTACATAAATTTATTGAAGGTTCAACTCCCAATTGAGGCAAACGTTATTTTATTTCCAACGTTAATTTATTATGGTGTAACTAGTAGGACGGCAGACTAACAAACATAAACAGTATCGTGATACGTGGATTCAAATCTCAACCAAGACAAAGGTATTTTTCTTTTGTGCGAAAAAAAGTCAGATATAAAACACCTCTTTTGGTACCCAAATAAAAACTGGTGAAATTTAGGACATCGCGAACAAATTCATCAGTTATAGCAGCAAAAAAGGAAGATGTTTTTCATATTGTTTTCGATTACAAGACACGTTGTTTAGTAGGCGAAGTTTTTGCTGGGTAATATCCTCAGAACTAATGGTATCACAACCAATTCTGACTCCAATGGAGTAGACCTATAGTTGGTTGTAATTTTTAAATAATATTTTGGAGAACTAGTTCTGAAAACAAATGAATGGTTCTCGAATGAGTTTTTAGAACTGTTAAAAAAAACTTGTAAAAAAGATTGAATTTAAAAGTGGACTTTAGGAATTAGCACGCTAGGATAAAAAACAGGTTTTTAAACCTTTCACTAACGCTTCTATAGTACTAGTTCTGAATATGACAATTTCGAAAAAAATCATTGATGAAAGAACACGTTCTAGAACCGTTCTATAGAACGCTAACACTTCCACAGAATAACAAGTTCTGGAGTTAACAATTTAAAACAAAAATTATTAGTCGTAACGCCAAAGTAGAACAAGTACAGGCTATTTTCATGAGTTCTGGAACTAGTGGCAGAAATAATACATTCTTTTCAAGGTAGCAATTATTTAAAATTTTTATTTTTTGTTCAAAATAAATTGATTATTTTTCGACTTGTTTTCTTTTTTTTTTGCAAAAAAATAAAAGTCAAAAAATAATTATTAGGAATTATTAATATGTTAATAAATTTTATTATAAAACTCATACAACTGTATTCACAAAAAATAATGTATGCTTGATAAAGGTTTACTATTGTTTTTTATTATGGAAATTTATATATATAAAAATTTAGTAAACCTTTATCAAACATACATTATTTTTTGTGACTACGGCTGATAATCTTTACGGTCCCTGATAATAACTTTACGAACACTTTTCACATCAACTGTCTTTTAGCATTTCATTAATATTCTACTTATATTTTTCTACGACACATCTTTGACAACCTACAATTATTTTTAAAATTAGTTTAGCCGCGATTTTCTTCAAGAAAACTAGTTATATTTGTTGCCATTTAAGATATAAAAAATATTTATATATATAAAATGAATAATTATAAATTGTCTCGATAAAATTAGAATTGTAACCAAAGTAAAGGAAATTTAATTATAAATTTCTATTTTCTTCTTGTATGAGAGTTAGTGTGTGTATGTGTGTGTATATTATATAAAACAATTGTCAATCAATCTATAGACTGTCGATTTATGCATATCAAACTACTATAGTACCAAACTTACATACAGTTGTTAACAAACAATAAAAATTGTGGTGAAAATTTTATAAATTTTTATTATAGTTTTTATTTACATATGTAAAAAAAGTATTTCTTTTACATTAAAATATAGTTAGAACACATACACATATAATATGCATAAATTTTTTTAAATGCACAAAAAAAATATGCTTTATATTCGTAGTTGTTAAGTGTTAACGTCATAAATGATTTAAATTAATAATTGTACACTATTTAAATTGACTTTATTGTTCATTTTAATAAATTGAACAAAAAAAAAGTAATAATAATAATAACAAAAGTAATATATTTCTAAGACATTCTACAACAATTGTTTGTTTAATCAATTTGACCATTAATATAGTGGTGATTTTTTGTATAAATTTAAATATTAAAAACTTTACAAGTACAAATATAACAAAAAAATTGATTATCAAAGGATTTATGTTTTATTTTTTAAAAGACGCATATTTAAAAAAATGTTCATAATACAATAGTCAACACTAATTTAATTAGTTCTTAATGTATAAGACTGTTATATGTTTTAAACCGCTACTTAAGGTGAGTTTATTTATAATATTAGCTTAGATTCGTGCTTATAGTTTTCTTAGTGCATAATTATTGTATTATCATTATCATTCATGAATAGTTTCAATATCCCCAAAGTCTACTAAGCTTATAGGATCAAGATATAATTTGCATATTATATTTTGTTTTTAAAACAAGTAAAGTATTTCAAATGAAAGAGAGCATTTTGGTATTTTTTAATGTAAATTAGTTAAAAATATGTACAAGGGTTTGTCATCGCTGTGTATAGATATACCAATAATGTTCCTAATATAGATGAAAAATTACTTCATTCTAAGATACGGTTCCCGAAATATTCTTCTTTACTCCTTTTTCTTCTCGTTAGCAAGGTATTTTTTAGATTTTTTATTTTCATTAAATAATATTTTTATAACCTACACTACAGATGAAGTCCGTCCGTGTATCAGTTGAAATGGTGTTTATGAAGTCCATCGATACCAGACATATCTAATAAAATCAAAAATGGTAGTTGTAGAAATGTGAAGAACCTGCCGCGGAAGACAAGAGTTGTTCTGGCACAACTAAGGTTGGGATGGAGCAAAAGGCCATGCCGTCCCTAATATATGACCAGCTTGTGGACAGGGTCTTCAATTTCGAAAATTTTACTATTGAAATTTAGCAAAATCGGTTTATAAATGACGGATATATTCTTAAAAACGTATTTCTTAACGTTTTTCCTTTTTATGATACACACATCGTTTTTGCAAATTATTATTTTTTCCTGAATTTATCTTCTGAATACTTGAAACAAATCAGTTCAATAATAACTAACTGTTATATCGGCCAGAAGGAATTTTTTTGAAGCCCTTGTTTAGGCTAAAAATATTTCTTTGTATATAAATTGGTCATAAAAATCATAAAAAATTGCGGATTTTTTACTCATTCAAAATTTTTCATAAACAAACGAGTTATAGGTCAAGAACTAAAAAAAATTATAAAATAAATACACACACACAAACATGTATATTAAACATTTTAATGCAGATTTATTAATGTTAAAGTACAAAAGCATAATTTAGGGAGAAAATTTTATTTGTCGGTAATATGGTAAAGGGTATAAATGTCAATCACTAAAAATTTTATTGTGTTTGTGAGAGTGAAAAAATGCACTTAAAGAAAAGATGAGTTTAATAAATATAATAACTAATGTTTTACTCATAAGATGTTATATATTGTAACATTGAAAATTATCAATAATTAAATTAAAATATGTCCGTAATACATGATTCTTGATTCATCAAAAAACTTATTTTTTTATACACTTTCACTTACCCTTCAATTTATTAAAATTAAAGTAAAAAATATAATTATCATTCTCCCCACATTATTTAAAAATATTAATAGTAAATAAATTGATTACAAAACAATTAATTTCTATAATTTTTTACAGTGCATTTAGTACTTTTTGCACTTTCAGAAACGATTAAAAGAAAGAGCTTATGTAAAGGCTCCGTTACTCTAACGTAAATGTAGCGAATCAATCGACACGTTCTGCTAATAAGCGTTATAATATAGCTCGTTTTTCCTAAAAACTTATTTAAATTGTTTTAATTATGTTTCTAATTTTAAGGAACTCGAAACCCCAGAATTTAGTTAAAGATAGTGTTCATTATAATTTCACTATTTTTTCTGAACACCAATGGTAAATATTTACAAATTATTTTTTTTTAAACATAGATTTGTATTCGAAAATTATATATTTCCAAAATATATTTTCATTTAAGATTTTTTTTTTTGGATTATTCATAAATGTATTGTGGTATCAAATGACTCGAAGGAGTACTTCGGTACTTTTAATATTCAATAGTATCACAAAAAGTACTTAAGTATCAAATTTTCCATCACTGAGCGTATGTGTATTCAGAAACGTAAATGTAACGTAGTAATGTAATCAAAATAAGGTAATATTATGTCTTAGAGTGACAGCTGTAAAAAAAAAGATGTCAACACTGTTAACAGCTTTTTATTTAAATATTTTAAATCAGCCAAAAAAATCGCTGTGATAAGTTGATCAACTGGACAAATTGTTTTGCTGTTTTATTCACTAAAAAATGTTACAATAATTAAATAAAGCGCAAAAATACAAAATTTTTGTCATAAAAAAATAAATTAAAATACAAACCAATAAATCTAGAAATTTTGAAACTGAATGGGATTTTCTGGAAATATATGTAACTTATATCACTAATAATAATGTATAAAAAGCAACACAAAATACTTGCGTAACCATTTGAGTAACCATCGACTAACGTGCCGTTTAAATTTACATTTTAACATTTACGTTGGTGTAATGGAGCCTTAAAAGATTCGTCTTAGCAGAATATAGACCCCAATATCGTTTAATTTTCGAATTTTTTTGAGGAGTCGAAGTATACTTAAAGTCTTATGAACATAAAAAGTTTTTATCAGCACTAAGAACTGTGTTAGCAGGATTATGAGTAATAGTAATATGAGTGGTGAACATAGTAAAAGACTTAAAAAGGTTAAGAACAATTTATTACTTTATCTTGTAATTGTTGGACTCGCCATTTTGTGTTTTTGTTTTATTATTCTTTTCACTCCTTGTCTCACACTATGCCCATGGCTATTGCTTAGTCTTAGTATTTTCTAAATTATAAATTTTAAATTATTGGGTAATATCTTTTTAAGAGTATAATACAAAAGTGAGAGAGTAACAGAACATATGCAGATGCATAACAGTGTTGCCATTTTAGCACTTTCAGTGTTAGATTTAGCATTTAAAAGGTTGAAATTTTATAAAAATGTGCTAAAAGCTTTTTAGTAATTTTTAAAAGAAATTCTTAATTAAATACTTTTCGATTTTTTGAAAGCATTTCTTTGTAAATTTGACGTTATAAGTTGTCAGCCTTTTTTTACCAAGGTACGAAAAAATTCGGATTTCGAACAAAATTTTAAGTTCTTCTTCACTTTTATAAATATTATTTGTAAATTTAAAAATAAAATTCTGTTTTTGGATTAATTTTTTCTTTTTTTAATTTGAGCTGCGAAAATAATCTAAAAAGATTTTTATAAGTTCTGATTTGAATTATATTTAACAAGAAAAAATTTGAATGTTTTTTTACACAGCAATTTAGCATTGATATTTGTTGCTGTAGAATAATTCAGCATAATTTTTAAGCGTTTTAGCACTTTTGCAATTTCATATTCTGGCAACACTGATGCATAATAGGAATGACATGCGTTCTCAGAGTGCCGATCACTGTTTTAAATAAGTTTTTGTAAGAAAATATCAATGAAAATATAAAGTCAATGAATTGGATTTAAAATTATATTATAATAAAAGCAAAAAAAGACAGTTTCCTTTAATTTTTTTTGCCCTACTTTTAATCATTATAATATTATTTCACATTAGATGATCAAACTAAATAATCGACAACTTTATTTGTATTTAAATTAAACTGATAAAAAAAACTCTTTGTCATTTAAGTTAAGTATGATACAATCGCAATAAAGAAACTTTTATTAAATTTTATTGATAAACATCTTAGTGTAGACTTTTTAAATTGTCTCCTTATTGTTATCACACTTGTCGTATATTTTAAACCTTTTCAATTGCAGTTTTTACATACATACATACCTATGTATGTATATGTGTATGTAAATAAATTTTTATTTTGGTTTTACTTTAAGACACGAATGTAATAAGTACTATTACTATAAATAACTGAAAACAAAAAATTGTATAATGGTATTATTTGTTTATTTATTCACTTATATTTTGTTTCTTTATGTAATTATTTCTTTGTTACAATTTATTATTATGGAATTCTAGGCGTATTGCGTTTTTATTTCAATTTTTCATGTTAAATCTGTTTTTGTTTTGTTTTAGTTTTAATAAACGAAAAAAAATGCAAGGTTTGCACTGTGCTTTGTTACATAGACAAAAATCAAAATAAAAACATTTTTCAAATTGTGGTGAAATATATATTTTTGGAAAGCTAACAAAATAGAGCATATAATTTAAAAAGATTTTGTTTTGGAAAAACTTATTTTTGTGGCTACTAGAGGGCGCTAAATTCAGGGAATTTAAAGCCAATTCTAATAAACCAAAAAGCTTGGCTTTAAACTATTTTAAGAAAAAAATCATCAAAAATTCACTGTTTGATAAAATGCGTCGAACTTTGGTTTTTTGAATATCTCAGAATATTGTTAGATTAAAACTATTAGTATCTATTAAATAAAGGGTTTTGAATATATACATATTATTGCTTAAATTCACACATATTTTTAACTTAAAAACTAAAAATTCAATTAAATTTGATGAAGGATATAAAAAAATAATAAAAAATTATAATTTTTTTTTGCGGTTTATAAAGTTTTTATAGTTATTTACCAGATTAATAAACAATTAGAGTACATTTTTTTCCTTAATTTAAAAAAAAGTTAAATTGAAAAAGTGTCTGATTTTGCGTTTTTACTGCAATTTCAATACAATTTCTCAGTGTTGATGGAATTTATTTTGCAAAATTAAAATATAATAATTAAAAAAATATATTCCGAATTTTAAGAAGCAAATAAGGAATAGAAGAATATATTTTTTCGCCTAATATTTTATGTTAAAAATCCTCCAGATGCCGCTAATTATGGAGAATTTTTAAATTTTAATACAAAAGTGACATGAGTTCGATGTAACAATATTTTATTATTATTTATTAAACCCATTTTTTCTTTAAGTGCTTTTTTTTACATCATAACACAACTATATTTTTTAGTCATTAATATCCCAACTCTAAATAAACCGATTATTTGAATATATTTCAATATAAATCTTAAAAATTAAAAATATTTTTCCGACACTTGTTTCGAAATAACTCCAAAAATATTGAGAACCTAGATATTAATTTGGGTAAATAATTTTTTTTTTTGTGTATTTTTGCTCAACAACACACATTTGAACATTGGCTACGGGAACAAATTATTTATGTTGTTATAGCTTTTTCACATTCACAATAATACAATGTTTCTTGAATTTTCCATGACTTATTGAAATTTAAAGTGGCATAGTTTCGGTTCTGTAAAAGATATTCATTTAAATCTTTTTCTATATATCGAAGAATTATATCAGCAATATAATTTAAATGAAAATAATCGATTTAAGACTTTTTCTAATTTTTTAAATTAAATTAAAATTTTTGTAAAAAATTGGTTTTTCGAGAAACTCTAAATATTTTATCTATAATAAAATATTTTGTATTAAAGATAGCTTAACGAAATTTCCAGCTGATGTAAATTTATTGTATAAAAAAAGATATTGGAAAAAATTTTAAGATTTTTGTAAAATGAATCCCACAATTCCCAAAAAACAAACACCGAAAATCCCAAAAATGCGTTTTTCACATTTTCGGCTATAAAATCCCCATTTTTCCGAAGTCCCGTACAGTTTGATTTAAAACTTTTAACAACATATTGAAAATCCTTAAAATATATTTCGCTTGTTGATTCGTGCTTTGAAATTTGAAAAAAATATGCTCGAAAGTCAAAACTATAATATAAAATGGGTTGAATTCGGGAGGGTGTGTACCATGACCAATTGAGTTATTGGGCTTGTTTTTTTTTATCTTAAAGTCATCTCTGTGAAGTTAACTTTCAAAAAAGTGTAAAATTATTATATTTTGCTAAAGAAAATTTTATTTTAGAAAAAAAAAAAAACTAAAAAAGGCTAAAAAAAATTGTCGTTTTTGTAATTTTCAAATTGAAAATCGTTTATTTTTGGACTCGGTAAAGATATCGGAAATACTAGGATTTATATGTAAAAAATTGGACCAAAAATATGCAAAATTCAAAATTCAAACGCAATTATCTCGAAAACTCTAAGAGATAAATAGGACATGTAAGCATGTTTTTTTATAGGCCTTAGCGGAGCCTACAACAAGATATCAAAAATATTTGAAATCGGAAACAATTTGGCAAGTGATTAAAAATTTTTTATGTCAGAGGTACCTAATTTTGAGCTCCGCCGCTGAGGTCTTTGTTGTGGCCGCCCTACCAAACTTAACATTTTATACTTCTCTTCTACGCCTATTTCATGAAAAACCAACAAGTCGATCAGAAGTTCAGGTGTTTGTTGTAAACACCAACCCCCTCACCCCTACCAAACTTAACATTTTACAATCCTCATCTCTTCTACGTCTATACCAAATTTCATTAGAATTCAACAAGTCAATCAGAAGTTACAGATTTATGCCCCACTGTGCATTACAAATATTGTTAACCTGCAAGCATATTTTTGTTGTATATGAATCAGAATGATGTATATGAAATCAGAATAAAAATACTTATTATGCCAACAAACAATTGTTTGAGGAGACAATATATCATTGCGATGAAAATAATATTGTTGGAGTAATATGATTACAAAATGGTTTTTCTCTGCTTGCAATAACGAGTTGATCGAACAGTTGTACACGCAAATTGTTGGCGAATATTAAAAAAAAATTATATCACGATTTACAATTAAATAAAAACAGTTTTAAGAAAATTTCGGGAAAATATATTTATGAAATTATTTCATTAGTTTTCCTTAATTTTTATTTTTAATAATTATTCGAGGTTTTAAGTTAATCGGTTAATAACCGATTAAAGTCAAATTATTCGATTAACCGAATTGTTTTAGTAATACATATTAGACATATAAATAATACTATTTGTAAAATATTATCTATTGGAATAGTTACTTAGAGACTTAAAGTATATAATATAGGGTTTATCTTAATAGATCTATCACTCATTTGTTTCAGAAAATTGGACTTTGGGCATAATACTATAAATGTTATTGTTAATAAATCGGTATTTTTAACATAAATTTTCTTATTTTCTCTGTAAGAATTATATCTTGTTATAAATATATTGTCATGTTCATAGCCTTATTATCTTTGCAGGATCCAAAGGAAATAATATTGTCAAAAGTTTAAGAATTTATAAGATTGTAATCTTTTAATGTGTTATTTTAATAAATAAAATCTCCTAGACAAAAAATAATATTCAGAGAAGTAAGAATCTAAACGTGAGATTCAGAAATAGTGCAAAGTCGGATGATTACAATAAATGTTCCATTTGTCATACCTATTTAGTGATAAGAAAGTCATAAATAGTGAAATTGTGTTCTATTGGCATTTTTATTTAGCACAAGACATTAAGCGTGGAATAATACTTTGGAAGTAAAATTCTATTATATTTATTTTTGCTGGAAATGTCTATTATACAATTCGGAGATGATGTTGACATAAATTTTAAATTAAAATAAAAAAAATTATTAAATTATAACTAGATTACGGTTAATCGATTGTTCCACACTAATTATTCGATTTATCCATTATTCGAAAATAGTCAGTTTTCAATTATACGAATAGTTAATTCACCAAAATTAATCGGATAACCGAATGACAGTTAATTGATTGGATACCCTAATAAATACATAGACTACAATGGACCTAATTATGAATAAACTTTTCCATTTCAGATACTCCTTTTTACGATATCTAAGTATAACAAATTGTTACGTTTTAGTTAACACTACCAAATCCTCATTTCCATCCCAGTGTGCACTGCATTCTGCTTTTTTCTGTTGTTATCGGTTATGGCGTAAAATTCTTGTTTTCCTTTTGATTTTTTGTTTTTCATTCATTAAAAAATAAAAATATAAATTAAACCTACAAGTAAACAACAAAAAAACAAAAAAACAAAATATCTAAAGACTTAAATGGATTATTGTAACAAATTGTTTATGCAAAATATTCTAAGTATTCTTTCTTTCTTCCATACCTCTTGAACCTAATTGCTCTACTATCCATCTTATTTATTTATCTGTATTTGTTTGTGTTGCTGTTGTTGTTTTCTAATTTTGTGTATAAAAATACACGCGAATGCATTTATTTTTTCCCTATTGTTTTTGCAGTTTTTTTATTATTGTTTTTTTGTTTTTATTTATTTTTTTTATTCTGACTTTTTTACAATAATACTGTTGCTGCCGTTACAGAGTACAAGTTCATTAACAAGCCGTCACTCAAGTGGGTGGTTGTTAGTGGTAGTTTTTATTATTTATTGAAATTTTCTAAAAACAAAAAAATTGAATGAAATTAAATTGAATTTAATTATTTTATAAAATAAACATTCATCAAAATATTTTATTTGTGAAAATTAAAATTAACAAAAAAGTGAAAAGTGCTATAAAAACAAATGTAAATAAACATTTTTGAATAATTAAATATTACACTTAAAATAAAAAAGTATGTTTTTTCAAAATATAATTGAATTGAAATGTGATTTGTATTATAAATAAATCATGACAATAAAAAATTCAATAAACCATATAAAGTATATAATTTTTTAAATACTTCCTAAGATTACAGTAACATAAAATAATTTTTAATTTAATTTATAAAGAATTTGAAAATGGACATCTGTACAAGTAATTTTAATTATAGTGGATGGATAACTGCTTGTTTATGGGATTAAAATGTAATGGAAATGGAAATTACAGAAAATTAAGTGCTACAATTACTTTGATAAGTTTCAATTACAAATCTTTTATTTTAAAATTTTTTAATTTAATTAGTAAACACAATACTTAGTATAAATAGACTTTGAATTATAATTATCTTACGTTACAAAAACACCGGTTTATTCATAATACAACTAGCAAATCAGACGATACACAGTGGTCCCAAATCGATTTTTTATTTTTTTGAAAATAATTCTATAACTTGGAGATTATGAGCTGTTGGAGATATGTAAATAAAATTTCATTTCGAGAGAGCAGAGGTGTTTCCGGGTTGATTTAAGGGAGTACAGGCTCCTAGCGGGTCACTTGTGTAGAGAGTAGAGCTCCAAAGTTAATCACCTTAAGTATGTAATTTTTGTGAATATACACCAAAAGCTAACTTATGACATAAATGTAAAAAAGAAAAATAATTAAATTATTGATTAAAGAGTTAAGATTTTTTTATATATAATTAAACTCAAGGTTAAAATTTTGTTTTTGATTTCTATACCCTACACCACTAAAGGTGGTTGGGGTATTATGTGTTTGTGCAAATATTGTAACGCAGAGGAAAAATTTTCCTACACCTACCTTAAAATATACCGTTCGACTCAGAATCACTTTTTGAGTCGATTTAACCATGTCCGTCCGTCCGACCGTCTGGTTTTTACATTTATTTCATAAAGCTTGTGTGCAAAGTTATAATTTGATGAAACTTGGTACATGTGACTTCTTGGATGAAGCCTATTTATTTGGTCATTGATCGGCTATATTCCTAGCCCCCATACAAAATGTCTCCGGAATATGAGTTAAACAAAAATACTTAAAAATTAAATATATTAATGAACCAAATAGGTTTATAGAAGCATAAATCCATGTGTCAAAGTTCATCGAAATCGTCCATAATTATCATAGCTCATACAAACATCTTCGAAAATCAACTGTTAACGTGCAAAAAATCCCATAGAAATGTTATATTAAAATATTCGACACATATACATTTAATTTAAGCATTAGAGACACTGCAAAATTCACGAGCTATGGTCCATAATTAACCATAGTCCCATATAATTTCGGGTAATCCCCAAAGTGCATAAATACATCGTGAATTTTAATATCGACCTAATATTTGTAATAGTATTTTTTATTTCCACTTAATACAGTATAGTCCATACATTGGCTCCTCCCGAATTTTGTACAAAAAGCAAGTATCATATGGTTAGTCTTGACCGACTATAACTTCTCTCGTTATTTTTGGATAATTTTATAATATTTATTATTATTTATTTATATTTTTTTGTATTTGTTTTAATATCGATTTTTGGTATTTTTATATATATCTTTTTGAAAATTAGATAATTATTTTATAAGTTTTATACTTTTTGTGAACGTTTAAAATTATACTTAGGATATAATACATCACCACAGATGTAGAGGGTATATATAAGTTTGTCATTCCATTTGTAATTTGTACAATATTCATCTAAGACCCCAAAAGGAATATATATTCTAGATTCTTATTGGTAGGGGAGTCGATATAAATATGTATTTAAAAAGCCACAGTTATTGGATATATATGTTTAATACATGAAATTGCAGAAAATATTCCTTGGAAAAATGTTAATAAAAATTAGCAAAATCGGTTGATAAATAACTGAGATATCTGAGACCCCAATTATATTGATAGGGGAGTCGATATAAAGATGTCCGTTTGGCCGTCTGTCTGTTGAAATCAGTTTTTAGAAAGCCCCAGTTATCGGATACATATATTTTATTACACCAAATTGCAGGAAATATTCCTTAGAACAACGCTAATGAAAATGAGCAAAATCGGTTGATAAATAACTGAGATGTCTGCAAAGAACCCAAAATCGTATTTGTTGTCAGCTTTTCTAGGCAACTATAAAAGCCCGCGACTTCGTTTTTTTATGAAAAATTAAAAATCATTCTTTATTTTTTTTTCTGAAAAAGGCCGGTCGATTAGTATAAGAGATATAGGCCAAAATTTATTTTTAGACATTTGAAGTTCCTATATAAGCTACGGGTTTTGCTTTTAAACAAGTAAATATTTTTATAAAATTTCGATTTTTTGAATCATCCAAACAAACGAGTTATAAACCAAAAACTAAAAAAAGTATTAATAATATAAATACATACAAAGACATATATATTAAGCATTGTTGTTGTTTTTTGTACAGGCAAGTAGTTTATTTAGTAAGAGTTGTAATATAATGATTAACAGAAATAATTTTCAACTTTTATGGAATGAAGCTTAACATTTTAACAGATGTTTGTTTTGAAAACTTTCTGAAAAATAGTACATATTGTAAAGTTTTATATTATGAAAAAATTGTGCGCTTTAGCTTGATTTGAAATAATAAATTTTTCCGAAAAAAAACTCTATTAGATTTAATATAAAATAGCTTAATTGCGGACATTTTCCTTCTCTTTATCCAACATTAAACAGTGGGGCGAATCGAAATAAATCTAAAACTTCTAATTGGCTAATTGGATTTACATGAAATTTCTTAAATATGTAGTAGAGGATAGTAATATTTTAAGTCTTGAATAAAAATCTCATTTACATTACAAGAGCGGAGCTTTGGGGGTTCCAAATAGGACACTAATGCCATAGAAAATGTTTTTCAACTAGCGAATTTTTTCATTATTCAACATCCAAGATTTTTATATCACTTTTGATAAATCCTTTGCAAAGCATGTTTGCATATATTAAAAATAAGATTTTCTATTAAAGAAGGAATATTTAAAGTCATTATATTTATTGAGTCAAAAGTTAAACGGTTTTGAATTGGCATGTTTGCAAAAGTTAACAAACAGGCAGACGGAAGGACAGACATTAGAATTTGGTAAAAATAAGTCTTTAACTTCCAAAAATTAATTACTATTACTATTATTGTACTTCCTTATCAATATAAAAATAAATCTGAATGTAAAAGTATTGATATCACATTTCCCTGAATTAAGCGTCATTTTTGAGTGAATTATGCATAATTTTTTATCCAATTAATATATAGACGGAAGGACAGACATTAGAATTTTGTTAAAGGGTTTCAAAATTCCAAAAATAAATAACTATTATTTTTATCATTATTGTAGTTATTTACCAATATAAAAATTAAATCTAAATGTAAAAGAATTGGTATCGCATTTCCCTGAATTAAGCGTAATTTTCAAGTGAATTATGCATGATTTTCGATCCAATTAATGTATAGACGGAAGGACAGACATTAGAATTTTGTTAAAAAGTATTAAAATTCCAAATATATGTATATTACTTTTATTTTTTAATTTTTATTATTATTTTACTTCTTTACCAATATAAAAATAAGTCTAAATTTAAAAGAATTGATAGCACATTTCCTTGAATTAGGAGCCATTTTCGAATGAATTATGCATAATTTTTGATACAATTAACTTATGGACAGACGGACGGACAGACACTAGAATTTGGTAAAAAAAAGTCTTAAAATTCCAAAAGTATATCGCCATTATTTCTCTTATTACTATTTTACTTCTTTACCAATATAAAAATAAATCTAAAGGTAAAAGTATTGATAGCACATTTCCCTGAATTAAGAGCCATTTAAGCATAATTTTCGATCCTATTACCCAATAATTCCTTCAATTGTTTCACTGTAAAAACAACATAAATATTTGATTAAATTCAAAATAAATAAATCAAAACTATTTCTTTTTGTTTTCAGAACAAACAACAAATAAATGAAAAACTAACTAATCATGTGCTAAACTAATAAAAGAAAAGGCAAATGAAACTATTTTCAATATATGTAAATGGAAACTAAAATGATGACAAATGATACAATAATAAAATATAACTGTGATAATATCACTGATATTAATTCAAACCCTACGACAAATATCATAAATATGAGTATTAGTGATGAAAATCGTAATAGTTCCTGTGGTACTACAAAAACAATGGCAGCTGCTGAAACCGAAGTAACTGCTAACAAAAATCAGCAACAAAATAATAATGAAACGATGGCAAATAGTCGACCTCAGTTGCAAAAAAACGACAGCATTGCTGGTGATTCTTCGCTAATGAGTTGTTGCAGTGAATTGGACACAGATGATGATGATAATGATGCTGATGCTGATATTGAAAATGCATTTGAAAATGAAAGTGATAACGAAGAAGAGAGAGACGAAATATTTTACGATAGTACAAACGAAAGTGAAGAATCTGAAAAAGAACGGACAAATGAAAATGTAGATAAAACGACCAAGGAGTATTTAGAAGAAGATTGTGGTTTATCGAAATTGTACCTGAATGATATTGAAATCGATAGTAAGGAAGAAGAAGAAACGGTAACGGAATTGGTAAATGCAGCTGAAAAGGATAAATTAATGCAAGTGTAAGTATAGATAAAGTTTTATTTTTAATTCTTAAAAAAGGAAATGGATTTTTATAGGGAATATGCTTATTTTTAGGGAACAAAATAAAAGTATGCGTGTGGCATTTGGTGTTATTTTACGCTTAATATTTCCTTTGGCTAATGGTGTGGTCCAAGGTATTAAGGGTATAAGGGATGTGCGCTTTTTAAAAGTTTTACGTAGTATTGCTTCCAGTCGTCATTCCTTAACTAATCTATTTGCTTTTGCTGCTAATACAATATCCTTAAATTTATCCTCTGTTCAAGGTATGATTCCTGATTATATATCTATTTTATTAAAATTGATTTTTTTTACTAAAATTTCAAATACATAACTCTAATGGTGATTTGCTTTTTGTTTTGTAAAAAAAAAAACAGTATCCCATCGTATTGAACCTATATTAAAATTATTAAAAATACGCAAATCTCGTG
Source organism: Phormia regina (assembly GCA_001735545.1). Taxonomy (NCBI): domain Eukaryota; kingdom Metazoa; phylum Arthropoda; class Insecta; order Diptera; family Calliphoridae; genus Phormia; species Phormia regina. Next base: position 16,280 of record MINK01173118.1, read on the forward strand.
ATGGCATAGAAAGTTTACCAGACTCCCCCTCATTACCGAATAGTCCAGAAGCTTTAACACCTCCATCTACCCCCAATGCAACAACACCCACGTTTTCTCCCTTTACCCGGGAACCCCGTTATTCTTTGCCTAATTTTAAAAATAGTGGCAAAAAAGTTTCGCTTGAAGAGTGTGTGGCACCAAAATGTTGTACACTTAATATTTTAGCTGAACCTGCGGCCGGTGAACCCATTAGGGCAGATATTGTTTTTATACATGGTCTGCATGGTTCATTGGTAAATACTTGGAAACAGGGTTTATGGGAGAATGAACGAAGACCTGTGGAATTTCAAAGACCTCCCAAACCACCTGTACGACCACCAAAACGTCCCAGACATTCACGTACGAGTGCTGTACATCCTCCGCATCATAAAAAACGTGCACGTTTTGCTCATGCTGATGTTCATCAGAGGCATTCACATGAAAGAGATTCTCTCGATGAAGCCGATGAAAATAGGTAAGTTATTTATTTCAATATTTTATACTTCGATCGTCATCTAAACTAATTTCTGATAATCTCTAACCCCATCTTAAGTTATTCATTTATATGCGGTGAACCCAAAGATTTGCAAATATGCGATGGCATAGAATACAGTTTTCCCACCTTTCGTTTACGTATGCATGATAATGGTCGCCTACTACAAGCTGAACACGATTCCAAACTCACCAATAAAAAACACACCAACACCAGCGAAACCTGTGAAGACACCAACAATTCCATTGATAGTAAAGAACAAAATAAAAAGTTGAAAACTTCAAAACCATCACCAAATGATCCAAATTATTCTAAATGTTGGCCGGGTGATTGGTTGCCTATAGATTGTCCCGGTGTGCGGGTAATGGCTTTAAATTATACTACCGATCAACATTTATGGCGACCATTGTGGAAGAAGAAGGAGGTTCGTTCAAATTTAATACAACGTGCCAGAGAAATGACTGAACTCTTGATAAAACATCGTGTGGGCTATGGTCATCCTATTATATGGGTGGGTCATTCAAAGGGTGGTTTGTTTATAAAACAAATCATAGTAGATGCTTGGGAGAGTGGTCGACCAGCAGCGGCACCATTTTGGCGTTCGGCTAGAGGAGTATTTTTCTATTCTGTACCTCATCGAGGTTCACATTTGGCTTCAATAAAAGCACCGTTATTGCTACGATCTGTGGAACTGATTGATATAGAGAAGAGTAAGTTTTATTGCGATCATAGATGAGAATTATTAGATTTATTTTTTATGTTCTTTTAATTTGTGTAGATAATAAATATCTTTTGGATTTACATCGTCGCTTTGCTGGTCTTTATCATTTGGGTCATTTAAAGATAGAAGTATTTAGTTTCGTAGAAACCGCCTTGACCTTAATGTCAGTGTTATATATGCGTATTGTGGGTGTTGATTCAGCAGGTAAGAAAAATAAAAAGTGCCAAAACTGGTAGCGACCCCACTAGTTCTAATGTTATTAAAGAATCTGAAGTGGTTCTGAATAGACTAGTTCTAGAACTAATGATTTTAGAACATGTTCTAAAAATTTAAAATCTTTGCTGTTAAAATATTTTTGTTACTGTCACATTAAATGTGTCTCTTTTCTTTATTTATAGATCCTGGCATCGGTGATGTCTGTGGCATTCGCTTGGATCATCGTGAAATTTGTAAACCCCGCAGTCGTGATTGTATTTTATACAAACAACTAGTTAATATGATTAACAAAGTTTGTTAAACATTTTATAAACTATTCATATATGAATTTGTTATTTAATAATTAGTTTTTAAAATATATATATATATTTAAACTTAAGGATTCTATTTTTTTTATACGATAATTATAATTTTAGCGAGCAACCAAGAGACGATTATATTTTAAGGACGGTTTAACATAAGAATTGTGATCGATTTTAACGAAATGTGATCCATTGATATTTTAAATAAATCAAATAAAATGTGTGAATATTTTTTTTATTGTAATTATTAATAACTCAAGTTTAAATAAGTTTTTAAAACCAAAACACTAAAATACATATTTTATAATTATTTATATAATGCTTGAGAATTAAAAAAAGTCAATTAAATAAATCAGGAATATTGCTAATCTGTCTAAATATTTACTCTGGTTTTTTATAAATAATTGTTAAACTTAATAGCAACAAGAAAATGTAAAGACATTGTAAACTTTTATAATCGTTTTGTTTTTCTAATTTTTCTAATTTTTCTAATAGAGGTTATGTTTGTTTTAAATTTAGTATAAAATTTGCTGTTAATACTTGTAATTATAATAATTATATATGTATGTAGTTTTATATAGGATAATGTAAGAGGAAGGTTTTGTTTTTTTCTTTAATAAAGATTCAAGCAACATAATAAAACAAAAGTATAAAAAAAAATTAAATTAAACTCGATAGTGGAGGGTAGTGTATTTTTTAATCGCCAAAACTGCAATAAAAGCAGAAAGCAAATTTTTTATATAGATAGTAAATCTCTGGAAAAAACATGTCGTTTAAATGTAGTTTCAAGGTGATCAAAGTGATCACATATATTTCTCACCAAAAATCGATATTTCTCACCAAAAATCGATATTTTGTATGAAAATCTTTAACCTTGAATATCTCGCTTAATATGCATCTAAATGGAAAAAGAGCGTTTATCTGTGATCACTTATATTTCTCACCAAAAATCAATTATTTTGTATGAAAATCTTTAATCCTCAATATCTCGCTTAATATGCATCCAAATGGAAAACGGGCCTTTATTTGTGATCACCTATATTTCTCACTAAAAGTCGATATTTTGTATGAAAATCTTTAATCCTCAATATCTCGCTTAATATGCATCCAAATGGAAAACGGGCCTTTATTTGTGATCACCTATATTTGGTATGCTTTTAAGTGCTTATTAGCTTACCCAGGCCTGGAGCCATGGAGGGGAAAATAAAATTTTATTTTCTACATCTTTCCTTACATTTTGGTATATGTGGGGTATCATAGTTTTCTTTTTTTTGCATGGATTATATTATAATTCTTAAATTAATTTGTATTTCGCGCAATGCATTTGCACATACATTGTATGTGTTACAAGATATTTTGATTTTTATTATATGTCTCTAGCTGGGCGGGAAAATGAACTTACACAAACATATGTTTTTACAAATTTATTTATTCTATTTTTGGTACGTAACAAGATCGTTATCAGAATATCAAATGTTTATTGTAATTAGTATTTCTGGCTTTTAATAAATTTACTGTTTTAAAATTAAGCTTAAATATAAAATAATTAATCTTAAACATCCTTGAAAATATGATAAATTAAAAACGCTTTGAAATATTAATTAGTTTATTTGAATATATATTTAAATAAGACTCTTGGGATATACCAAAAATGTAAGTGATTCAATTTGGAATTTTACTTTAACATGAATTGAATATCGTTTGCAGAAATGTAGATTAGCTTAAAGTCAATTTCTACATTAAATATTCATTACTCGAGTTTGAAAATATCCTTTAAATTGAATTTGAAAAAGTTGAAAATCGAATATATCAGATTAAACAAGAAACTTTTTGTTAAGTTTTAAAATATTAACTGATAACAAGTATTTGTGTTTTAATGGAATTTTTACTTTCATTTTTTGTTATAAATAAAATTGTGTTGGCTTGTTGCGTTTCAATTAACGATATTCATATTCTGTTTTATTTGTAATAGAAAATTTAATTTTATACATACATATGTATATACTTGCAAATATTTTAATCGATTTGCTAAACGCAAAATATTTTCCATGATCTCACAACATGCAAGTTCGAATACAAACATACATTGATAATGTTTATTAAAGTGCTCCGATTGGTATAAAAAACGTAAATAATTTATTGATGAAAATATTTATTCTCTCCATGTGAACCTTATTTAAAAAAGAAAAATTTATATTGATTTGGGACCATTGTGCGTTTGATCCAGCTGTAACGATTTCATATTTATCTGAAAATGTTTTTATTTTCAATACCATCTAAGTTGTTTGGAAAATGAGGTGATTCTTTTACTTGTCTGTTAATAAATGGACTACATCTCTACTATAAAATTAAGTTAACATTCAATCGTAGATACGAATACCAAAATAATTCAAAATACAATAACAACAAAAATCTAAATTATGTAAAAGGAATGTTTTCGAAAGAGAACTTGGCGTTATTTGTCCCTTTCTCTATACCAGCCAATGACCTATCGCTAATTATTCAACTAAATAGCCCACTAAATCGCACACGCAGGATAAAATATGGTTCAGATGACCATAAACTAAAAGCAACATACTGTGATTTTAATTTATGATTCTAGGCTACAATAAGTATATTTGTACGTAATCATTATTATGATTCCATATCAACTGATAATTTTGAACAAGAGAGGTTACAAATTTATTTTCCACAAAAAATTGAATTCTGACGCACTGAATATAATATTCCACGCTGTAAAACAAAGCTAAAAATGCTTACCCCTGGTTCATTATTTTGTGAGGTGGTTCAATGTATCACTCATTTGCAGAAACTCCTCAAATGCTCAAATTTTGAGCTAAAATCATTATTAAATCTTGTGAAAAAGTTTGTAAACTTCTTGCAGGATTACAATAAAACTATTTTCTCCAATCTTATTATATAATATATATTGTAAAATTATAGAGGAATATTACAAAATTTCCTATTTTCACTCATTTTAATTTCTTAATTTATGAAGTTGTTACATCAAGTGATCGATTTGTATTTGCGAATTATCAGCAATAAATTGGAAAAAGGTTTTTTTTTGTTTATTAAAATTATTCTTAATTATTTTATTTGTTACTTAACATTTTAATAAAATAATAATCTTGATTTTATATATAATCAAATCTTTTTAATATTTTTGATAGAGCACAGTGTTTCCAAAACGTGTTTTCTTGAACTAATTCTCTAACTCAATATAATTTTAAATGTTCTTAATTGAGGTGTAAAACAGATTCCTATTTGTAGGTAGTCCTACAAAGTTGTCCATTTCAGGAATGTCATTTTTTTAATTCGCCAAAAATTAGTGTATATTATGACAAAAATTTTACAAAAATTATGCATACAAATGTAGATTATCTCTTTTGGTTTAGATGATATTTGGGTCGAAATAGCTCCCAAATATTTTTTAAAAATTCACCAAATTTCTTACAAATTCTAAATAATATTGCTGCAAGAATTAAATGCATGAAAATTTGTATTAATCTGAGACTAATATCACTTTTTAATGTTTCCAAAAGAAATTTTAACACAAATTCATGTAAAGTAAATTTTGATTTCGTTTTTTTCGCTTTTTTTTAATTTATATATAAAATAAAAACCGCTTCATTGTACCAAAACTCCTGATAGAAAGTGTTCTAAATCCTATATTAAAAACCCTTTCTATTTCTTCACAATTTTTGACAAACAATATTTTTCAAACAAAAAAGACAAGCAGCGAAACACAATATCTCGTATTATCACAGGGAGACTACAAGATGTTTTTTTTTTGGATAGCTTAGGCCCTTCTCTATAACTCGTTCTTACATTTTAATTTTATCCGAGTAGTAGTTTTGGAAATACAGATTTATAACCATAAATTCGTGTTTGATCCCACTGTGTAGCAGTTGGCTCCAAAAACGTATAATACCCAATAATTAATTTAAAAAATATGGACTTAATACTTTCTTATGTATGTATTCCCAAATACCAAACAGTTCTTTTGTTTTTACTTCACAATTTATTTTATGTTTATAAACATTTAAGTCTTAAATTATAAAGGCAGTAACTGTTTACAATTTTATAAAGAATTATTCGGTAAATTTTGATTTATATGAGTAAATCTTACAAGTACCGGAACAGCACAATTATCTTCTTGTTCTAAATTTTGCAAAGAATGTGTCATATTTTCATGATTAATAACTTCTTCATATTTCTGACGATCCTCTTCTGCCACCGGATACCAATCGTTTGGACGAGCACTTTTTAGCAAACGCGTTGAAAATGATCCTTTGATTTTTATCAAACAATAAATGGCATAACCGGGAACAAATAACCAAGGTATAGGTCTCAATCTAGCATTAAAAACGGCAATAGATGTTTCACCAAATAAACTATGGTACAATAGAATTAAAAGGCTTTCAGTCTGAAAGAAAATAAAGTTAAAAAATATATTATTACTTAAAAAATTTTCTCTAACTGAATAGAATTTTTTAATTGGATTTTGCCATTCCGTGTGTAACTTGCCGAAAGAATCATATATTTTCTGGGTCCCGATTCGATTTAGAGTCGATCTAGCTATGACCGTCCGTCTGTAAATCTGTTGAAAACAGGACAGGTTTCGAACGAAGCAAAGTAAGGGAACGAAATTTGGCTGAGAATGGACAAAATACTAGAAGCTCAAGGTGTCCGTTAAAGCTTTATTTCATACTTTTCTGCTGATATCTCTTAAATAAAACTGATTAGGTTTCAACGAAACCCAAATGGATAAGACGCCACGAATGTGATGAAGTGTGTAGCGGCACAGAAAACACGTATTCCATTCTGCTGGTATCTAATTATAGTCCACAAACTTGGTACCACCAAACGGAAAAACAAGGCAATTTACGATTGCAAACTTATTTAAAAAGTATATAAATTTTTACAAATAGTTTATGGAGCAATGTTAACACGGAAATAAAAAAATGGGAGTGGTTCGTCCACATTACCACACAACTCCCATATAATATAAAATTTTATAAATAGATGGCACTTGTTTGAAATTTAATTCTTTTATTAAACTTACCAAAGCAATTAATAGCACTATTGGAGCTATAAATCTCAAAACAAATATTTTCCAGGTGGCAAAACGTTCATTAATCATAAATTCTAAATCACGTTGAAAACGTTTACGTCCATAAACCCATAAAACTGCCAAAATCACTAATAAATCAATTAATGTTTGGGTTATTAAGGTATCGAATCGCAAAAGTATGAAATTTCGGTAGCCATGCTAATAAATAAGATTTAAAATAAATAAAAAATAATTAAAATAAATTAAAACAATTATGAAGATTTATAAAAAAATAATTAAAAATCATTTAAGTTTATACAACTTACCTGTGAACCAAAATATAAAGAGAATAAAGCCATTAAACCTATTAGACCCAGACTTACTTTAGTTCTACTTTTTCTTAATGCAATAAATTCATCAAAAATACTGTACAAAATAGCTTTCAGTTGTATAAGCTGTAAATAAATAAGAAAATATGTATTTTGTTTGATTAGATATAAGATACAATTTATAACACTTACCATTAATGTTACTCCAGCCAAAAATAGCATAAAATAAAATATAATTAACCATAAATTTGGCCACTTCATAGAAGCAAAGACACTACCGCCACTTAAATACAAAGATAAATATGGTGTTGAAGGACTATGGAAACCTTCATGGGCCAATACTATTTGACAAACAAAAAATTATCAATAAAACATTAAAATCATAAAATATTTTTTAAAAATTTTTACTTACATGATACACAACCCTTTATCAACAGTTCCAATATACTATATAAAATGATCATTAACATATGACCACCACCAATTAACCAACTGGTATATCTAATATTTGTATTGAATTTATTAAAACTGGCCAGTGTTAAAATTAAACCCCACCCAGGACCAAAGGCTGAAATACCATAATTTGGTATCGACTTTATACCATCAATAAAATCCAACCAATTTGGTGTAAAAATATCGGAAAAGACTTGACCAACACCGGGTATAAAACTTAAACGTATGATTAGCAATAACAAGAGTACAAAAACAATACAAACTGAGTAACGTATTATTTGTCCTATCTGAAATTAGAAATATGTTATAATAAAAAATATATAATTTATCATATTATTAGTCTACCCTGCTAATATTTTTAACTGTACAAGCTACAATTGCCAAAATAATCCAAATACTTATAGCTGATAGTATTAAATGCCAGGACAAGTTTAATTGTAGACCAAATATATTAATCTTATGGAATATGGTACTGTTAAGTAAAAAAAAATAGTATAATAAAAAAAAAATCCCATCAAATTTGTAAACGATAAAAACTTACTCAAAATATGTTTTTGAAGGAACTTGAAAAAATTCAACATAATCTGAAATTAAAATTGACATTTACATTAAGAATATAAATTAAATTCAAATTTCCTACTTACCCAAATAATTTTCCGTATCGTTGCCATCCGATTTTGTATTACAGAACTATTGGGAGAGAAATTATATACAATAAAGTTTTATGAAAAAGATGTTTTCTAATCTTTAAACTACTTAAATATTTCTTAAGGCCGGGTTAGTTAGTTGTTTATGTGATGTTGATGTTCCGTTTGTTTACGGGAAGAATTTTGTACAATTATTCAAAACTAATAACGTGACTCAGAATTATCATAATTTCTTTATTTGAAAAGGCCTGGTTAAAGTAAAAAATGCCTAAAAGAGATTTATTAAGAGGTTTTTCCTTTGTTAAATATTATTTATTTGTAAGAAAAAGGAGATTGCTTGGCAACACTGCTAACAACTGTCACGAAACAACGTGCGAAAATTCTTTTTTCAACAGCATCAGACGTTACATCAAACGATCAGCTGTTTCCTTCGCGGGAGAAAGCGTTACATAAACAACCAATTAATTCACGCTTTAAACGATATTCAAAGAGCAATAATTTGAGTAATGTACTACGCGCAGTGGTGCCATACACAATAAATTAAAAATCCACTGAAGGACTAAAGCCAAAGTGTAACAAGAGACAAAACTAATTCTAAAAAACTTAAATCGGTTGTTAAAAACCATACTCCTGCCACAACAAAATATATGTAGTAAAATAAATTTTGTTTTTGCTAAAAGAAAATAAAAACACATTTAAAACTATTTTTTTTTTTTTTTTCATTTGTCAATCCAAAGTTTCGTCCATAGAGTAACATATAGAGACGAAATTCTCAATTGACAATTAAACAAAATTGTCAATTGTTTTGTCTTTTGTCAACAACAAAATATATTTGATTACATTTATTTTATTGCTCATGAGTTTTTGACATTTACTTTCGCATCTAGTTACTCTTTGCTTTCGCCACTATATGTTATTATATGGCTAAAGCCTGATTCTCATAAGAGAAATTTAATTTAATAAGTAAAAATATAGTTCTGTTAGTGAAAGTGAAAAATTGGCTTAGTAAATAAAATACATCAGTTATACACAGAGACCGAAGGTCTGGTCCACTAATCAAAATCATATAAATTGCCACTTATTTTGAGTGGCAAAAAATAAATCGCACTTAATAACTGGTATAAAAAGATGTTTATTTACATGTATGGTTAAATATAACCTTTATCACTTTTTATTGTTTTTTATGGTAGAGAATAGAGACTATAATTTTACCACAACTTTACGCAAATAATGTACTACAATAATTTAACTGGCCAGAGATCTTAAAGAAAATCGATGAATACACGAAGAAAAACATGCATCATAAAAAGCCAAAATGGACTGCCAAATTTGGCTTTATACGATGAAGAAACGAGCTCTTTTAAAATGGTTTCTAGTGATTACTTATTCAAACTAGGCCCACATACTTCTTTCTAGAATATGGTTTTGACGCCAATATTTTTTTAAGTATTGCAAAATTTGGACATAATTATTTAATAAAACTAAATAGGGCTTAGAGAGGTTTTTTTCCGGCCGGTGTAATTACCTAAAACCCTATAAAGTACATATAGTCGGGTTCTTCTTAAAAATCGAAAGCAGGATAGAGCTCGACCTGGACATATAAGAGAGACCAAATTTTGCTCAAATATTTTCTTATATACACTTTCTTTGGTATAGATCAACAGAGTTTTGCGAAAAAATCTTCAATGACAAACCTGCTATAATTCAGAACTTAGGATCTAAATTTTTTCACGTAAATGTCGTCATACCGGTAATAATGTTTGAATGACTATTCAAAATTTATGTGCTAAAATTTACCGGTAATAATGTTTCATTTTTTTCGAATCGTAATTTTGAATGAAATTAAAGATTAAATGTCACAGATTATTCTTTCGGATTATGTTAGTTGTTGAGTACGGCTCATGTCAAATTTTTGTTTACAAGTTTACATTGATCGTTGAACTATTTGTACAAAATTTTGCTGACGTTTCACCTTATATGGGGGTAAGCGGTAAAGTGGTTGGAGCGCGCCCATTTTGAGTTTTCAAGCCTATATCGATCTATAAACTGTACAAAATTTCTTTATCGTTCAAGAGATATCAGCAGAAAAGTATGAAATGAAGCTACAACGAACACTCTATGTTTTATATTTTGCATATAATTTTTGTTTATTAACATATTTTTCCCATTTTCAATCGCAAATAAACCAAATGTTTGAACGAAATTTCGTGGCCCTAAGTTGACCTGTTCTAGCCCTATCCTGTTTTCAACAGGCGGGCATAGCTACATCAACTCAGAATCAACCCAAGACCCCGACAAGGGGTCTTATATTTAGGAACAAAATCAACAATAAATTGAATTAAAGAAAGAACTTTGGTACTTTCGATTATTTGGCGTAAAAATAAAAATTGTTATAAAATATAATTGGAACCATTAAAAAAAAAAAAATTAAAAATATTTAAACGTTATTTACTAAATGTAATGTTAAATTTAAGACATTCGTTTATATTTAAGTTATCATAACATTTTTATAAAAAAAAATTAAAACTTACTTACATCAACCCAACTATATTCACCATCACAACCCCAAGGTAATTGCGGATTAAATGAACCCACCAAATATACCAATGGAATCATAGCAAATAGACTGTAAAACATTAGGACCAATATATTTAGAGCCAAAGATACATAGCCAATACCTTAAAATAAATATGAATAAGATTATTTAATACATTTACTGGGCACTTATTTATTTACCTTTAAATATTGGTGATATACGAAAAGCTGAGATAAATCCACTGCTTGAAAATTGGCCCATAAATGACTGCACCATCAAGAGAGGGACCGTATACAAAGCCAAACTTATAGCAAAGGCTGGTAAAAGGGAAGTAACTAAAATGGATTGATAAGATTTAATATTTATTAACAAGAATTTCAGTTTTGGGTAATGAGATTTTAGTTATTATGGTACAATATTGATTTAACGAATCAATTGTTCATATGTCGGTTAAATATTTTCTGTTATTATTTTTTTATACTAAGATTTCATCATCTCTTAATTCAGATTTAATTTCTTTGTTTCCAAATATTTAAAAAAAAACTCACCTGATATTTTGTCTGATAATTGTATAAATAATAGAAAAATATCCATGCGATAGGACAAACCCAAACCAGCAAATATAAAATCACTGGTCTTGGACCAATGACCACGACTTCCATCAGGAACAAATGGTACGAGTACACGTCCATTTGTATATGATGATTCATGCATCATATTTTTTTTATTTCTATTTAATTAAAAACAAATAGTTCAGTTTTCTTAAGTTATTAAGTCTAAATATTCTTTAAATCTATTCAGATGTGAGAGTAACAAATTAATGTTATTAGAGATTTTACGAGCCATACAATTTACCGCATCGTTGTCAAATTTTATTAGTGACTTAAGATGAGGGAAGGAGTTCCAAGAGTACGATAACAGTTTTAAACTAACCAGAATAGAAAAATAAGGTCATGGAAGAAAGATCTTCTGAAGCAATTAGAAGTTTATTAAGGAATAAATTAAAATAAAGATTTTTTCATATTTTAATATGAAAGCTATATTGATAAAAATGTAAGGAGAAATTTATATATATGAATCTCTTAGGGTACTGTCTTTAAAAAGAAAAAACTTTATGTTATTAATAAATAATTCTTATCAATGAATATACCCTACTTAGGGCTGTATTGTTCATAAAAGAAAATCAAATTTATAGCATTTATATATTTTTATATTTTATACTAATTAAACTAAGCCGATATCATCTCGAAGGTACAAAACAGAAAAAAACATAAGTAAAATGAGAAATTAAAAAATCGATAAAAAATTAGTTGAAAGGGTTTCAATCATTAACATTATTTCAAGCTCAATTTAAAGTCGACAAGAATCTTTAATAAAATGTCATGATTTTGAATTATTTATTTCTTAATATTTGATAAGGAATTTCGAAAATATGATCATATACAAAGTACGTATTTATTTGAAGATTATCACCAATAATAGTATTTAAAAAAAGAATGAACATATTTTCAAATATAAATAAAAATAAAAAAAAATTAATTATAAACAAATTTAAATAATTCAAACAACTCAATCATTTCTACTAGAACTATATGTATATTTAGGAAAAAGATGTTGGTAACAAACGAAGTTGAGTTTATTTTGTGAATATAGAAATACAAATATATATACCCAGCAAAAACTTGGTAATGGCATGTAGTTACAGGTTAAAAGTAAGTACTTACTAATCTACATTTATGTAATGCAGATAGTATGCAGTTACTTTTCAATGATAACAACATACTGTCTGCATTACATAAATGTATATTAGTAAGTACTTACTTTTAACCTGATATGAAATCAACTAATTGAGATCAGATTTTTGGAAATATTATTTTGTATCAATCTTTTCATTTAAATTATAAAAATGATTTACTTTTAGCGTCGACAAAACATGAAAATACATTAATTACTTGTTTTTCTATGTCGAGCGAATATTTAATTTCGAGAATTTAGTTTTAAATGATAATCTCTTATTTTAATAAATGTTTTCAATAAAAAAATTCAGCTGTTTATTTTTCCATATCTTATTACTTATTTGTAATCGATAATGTAACTAGTTACTATTCATTTGGCTAATAATGACTTTGAAATTAATAAGTTATTGAATAGCTTCTAAGCAATTAGTTCTTATAAAGACATTTAAGCAATGACTTTCTGAAATGCCTACCAGTAATAATATATTGTAAGTTAAACCAGCAAAAAAAGAACTGAAAAAGCTATGATTTTAACATTGTGTTGTCATTGGAAGG
>MINK01173119.1:4444-23259 GCA_001735545.1 Phormia regina
ATTTGAGAACATAACAAAAAAAAAAAAAATAATAATAATAAGACTTTCAAAAATTTACAAAATTTGGAAAAAGCTAATGGGCAGATTTTTGCTCCAAACTCCCCCGTATTTACTTTACGTGCTTTTACATTAAGATTTCTTTTGAACACATTAAACAGATTATAAAGCTCGGAACAAAGAAAAAAAATTATCAGTGAATAACTATTGTCACATTTTTGATAAAAAAATAAAAAAAAACATAATTATTTTTAGTATTTTATAGTTCAATTGGATTTAAAGGTCATAATATTATTAACTTTCGAAGGCGATATTTATTTTCTACAAATCAAATTTTTAAAATTAAACTTGCCACTGGCAAATTATTTGATTGTGTTTTACAAATATTACCAGTTTTGCAAAAGTCTATTTTTTATTTAAAATAGATTGGGCATCTTTTTTCCCTTAAAGGTTTTCAAATCCTTACAATAAAACTTTCTCTAAAATTGTTCGAAAAATACTTATAATATTGATAAAGAAATCGAATTTATTATTATTATTTTAACTGTATTTATTTTTTATCTCAATAAACCAATCAGCAGAAGAATATTAGGAAACACTACATACAAACACAGGCAGTAACATTTGGGGAATTAATATTTCAAAGAATTGATAAACTTAAGGAGGAAAATAAACACAAATACAAGTGCGTACTATTGTACACTTAAAGTCAAGACAGACTAACTAAGTAAAAAAATGATAGACAAACATACAAACCAAAGTTAAATAACATTTCAAAAGGGATTTATTTTACACGCACACAAACAATAACACATATAGTTAAATGTATTTAACACAAGCTCACAAAGATACAAATTACCCAGCAAACATATTTGTGTAATTTTCAAACTAAAAATCAACTTAATTTTTTATTTTTTGATTCCAATCAATTCATTTGTATGACAAAATTAATGTTATAAAATCTTTCTTAGTTTTAGTTAAAATTTATATGTTTGTTGGGTTAAATATTAACACTTGTTAAACTGCCAGCACGCAATCAGTAATAAAAGGGAAAATAATAAACACCAACAATAATTGAGCACTCGCACACAATAACTACAATAGTTAGTACCTCCTTAGGTTATTGCTACATATGAGTAAATTCTTGGAAAAAGTATTGACAATTATAATAAGTATTAAGTGAAACAGTCGAATTTGGGGGAAAAAAGATTTGAAAAAATTTTTTGAAAATAACACACAAAAGAACAAATTTAACGTTAATGTTTATTACTGAATATGACTGATCAAAGAACAAATATGAACTCTCGTTTTTATTGAAAATTATATGATGGTAGCAAAAATAATATAGTTTTAGCAGAACAATCAAAAATACTGGTAAAATACTCTTTATAATTAAAAAATATATTTTGAGTGATTCCATCTCAAAACGGACATAAAATAGATACTTTCGGATTTGATATCTACATATATTAAGTTTGAAAAATGTTACTGAAATCACAATTTTTCTAAATAAAGAATCCTCGAGGTCCAAAAATATGACGTTTCAAAAAGAAGTTCCAAGTTTTTTCCAAAAGTAATCACATTTTATTGCTCATAACTCATTGTACAATTCTTACTTTTTTTCATTTAATTGAAAAGCACAACTAAAATATTTGTATACTTCGAAAGTTCAAAGGTCAAAATTTATATTATAAAGATTAAAGCTTAATATCTCAAAAAACGGTATATTAAAATTCTTAAAAAATACATATATTGGTAATGAAGCCCCTATTTATATTTCTTTCTGTGTTTTGCTTCATAACTCCTAAATTAAGAGAGGTTCAGAACTGATAACTGACTGAACTGATTTCGAAATTCTTTAAAAATATAATGAACCATCATACGAACGAAAAAAATACCACAATGTCCCTAATGAATTTTCATTAACTTAGGACCATGTATCTAAATTAAAAATTATAGAAAATTCAAAAGGTGTCATCAGAACAAAAAGGTACCATAAAACCCCTTATGGATTCACATTCATTTAGGACTACCTATCATATCACAAAGTCCTCTCTTATGAATTCTCATTAACTAAGGACCACATATCCCAAATTTCATGTTTCTAAGTTCATAACTATAGAAAATTTAAAAAGTACTATTAGAAGAACGAAAATGTACCACAAAGTCCACCTTTGTGAATTCTTTCCAACATCGGACCATGCGTATTTAATTTCATGTTTCTAGGTTATATATTAAAGAAAATTCAAAAAATACCATTAGAAGAACAAAAAGTACCACATAGGACTATTTACTTAATCTTATGTTTCTAAGTTTAATATAATTGAAAATTTATTATTAAGTTTGAATAAAATGTAATTTCCCGCTTTACCCCTTTCTCTGTATTGTATTCCAATAAAAAAAAATTAAAATAATCATATGAAAAAAATATAAAAAATGTTTTATGAAAAAGTACCAAAAGTGGGTGCGATTCTTAAACGTTTGAATTTCTAAAAAGTACCAAATTTAATTTTCTCATTTTTTGATAAGATATGAATACGACATAAATTTTATCTATATGTTGATTGGTTTCAATAATACATATGGTGCCAAAAAAGTACCAGAATACAGTTTTTATCCGTTTTCTCCCTAAAAAGGCCAATTTTCAAAAAAGTAACAGACACCTGTTTGATTATTTTTTAAACGAATAACGACAACTATTTAACTTCATGTGTATATTTTTTTTAAAGTTTATATTCCTTTTAACTAACACAAAGTATATCCTGGTTCTCAAATAATAGAAATCTGTTCTAGTTCTCAGATTTTTTATGAGTTAGACCTGTTACTTTAGCGTGGCGTTGGCCGAGACGAGAAAATTAATGCCTTTTGACTACATTTAATTTAGGTTCAGTATTAATTGATATAGATAGATATCTGGGGTGATCGACACGGTTTTTCAACCGGTTTTTTAGTCAATGTGCTGTCGATTTTTTCAAAATGTTAATTTTTCGAATGTCGAAGTTTTTTTAAACACAAAAAAACCGGTTTTAAAAATAGCATTTTTTTTTTAAGAAACCCTATACTAAATAATGATATTTGAATCGAAATTTGGGAGTAATTTTTTAAATATTTATATAGAATGATTTTTNNAACAAATAAATTCGTTATAATTATCTTGAATGAAATTTTAATGATTTTGGAACTAATCAAGATTACTGGAACTATTAAAATTAAATTACAACTTTTTTTCACACTAATATAGTGTAGCCGGCCTTCGGCTGGACTTAAAGACTTTCTCCTATGAATGTGTCAAACACTGACATCGATAAATAAGCTTTTTTTAATGGTTCTGTTATTTATTATTAAAAAGGTGTTTTTAAATGCTATTAAATGGTATACACTATAGTTTAGACAGTTATTAACAAAGACAGTCAGATAAATATATTAAAATTTTAAAAGCCTATTCTCGTAAACCGCGAAAGGGAGGAAAAATATGTACATCACTATAATATCAAGTAAAAGTACTCTTGAATCAGTATCAAAATTATTTTAAAATCAACACTTCCGGTGATCTTGATTTATGTCATGTTTTTACACCCCATTAATAGAATAATTTTCTCAACTATTTCCTTAAAATATATGTTTTAGTATAAATATTCAATTAAGCATTTTCATTTTGGGGAGGGAAATTTCCTTTTTTCCCACCCCGTGGATCCGCGCCTAAGACAAATATTTGATACAAGTTATATTCCCGTACATTTTTCCGTTCAAGCCATATCCTGCTTTAAACAGAACTCAGAATTGAACCAAGACTCAGAAAATATATACTTTATGGCAGGTGCGAATCCAGCTCTAGCTTTTGAGGGAGGAAAATATAATGATTTTCACAAATTCTTCCATAAATTTTATGATTTAGTACAATTTTTTAATTGAGAGCCTTCATTTTGGGGGGTGGGGGAAGCTTCCCTTTTTCCCTCCCCGTGGATCCGCGCCTGCTTTATGGGGTCTTAGACGATTCTTATGACATGTTATACATAGAATGACAAATTCATATATTCCCCAACTTATAGATGGAGGGTATAAAAAAACAAAAAATATGTCCAATTAATAAATTAATTAAATCAATTATGTAGATGATCGAATGATTTTAAAATGTCTATAAAGAAGTAAAGTCATACTCAAACTTCTTTTATTAATTATATTTTTACTTGAATTTATTTAATAAATTTTGATAAAAATTTAAATAAATGTTTTTATCGATAAAAAGACGATAATAATTTTTTCTGTGCTAAACTAAACTTTAACTCAAATATTCAATATATTTTAAAAGAAATATATTATCTATAATACCACAAAAATGAAAACCTTTGAAACTCTGGAATCCTTGAACCTCTTCAGTATTATCTTTATCTTGATTATTGTTATTATTAGTGGTATTAATAATGAAGATTAAAGGAGCTGAATACAAATTATAGCTCATATTTCTTAAGAAATTTACACTTTATTGCTTCCGGTTGAGCTCATTTTGTCAATTGTTATATGTTGTTATGGTCTATATTGTATATATAACAAATCTTATTGTCCTTCCGTCTAAACAATTAAGTGGTTCTGGTGTCTTATTGCTTTTTTCGGATTCAATTATCATTTTTAGTTGAAAAAGTCTTCTTTTGTGTTTGTAATTATTTTCCACTACATTAGTTTGTTATTCTTCTCGTTTTTTAAGATTTTATTGTTGTTATTTTGTTTCAATAGTTTTTTTTTTTTGTATTTTGGTCAAATTAGTTGGAAATCTGATGCGGCAAATTAGTCAAAATTTGTTTCAAGTGGACCACCATCACCAACCAACCAGCCAACCAACTAAGTCATCATTAATAAAACAACAATAACACTAACACCAACATTTAACAAACCTCACTACTACTACTACTACTAATACCACCACTACTTGAATGACGACCAGTCACTCACTCACTCATATTCAGTCAAATCACATCATTTCACTTCACAACAAACAAATACAAAGTGTAAGTGGTAGTGCCTCTGTATGTCTCTGCCTGAGATTTTTAAAGTCAAAAAAATACAAATAAAAATCAAAATAAAATTTCAATCGCCTTTTTGTCTTTTTTGATTTTCCACTGACATGTCAGACAATCGAAGGCAATTCAATATTCTCTTGATCTCTTTTTCTTTTTTTTTTTTTTGTTTCAGTCTGTTTTGTTTAGGAATTTTTACTTATTTGTTTGTGCTATTAAGCAAATATTGGCGCCTTATTGATTTATTTTTTCTGTTTCTTTTCTTTTTCTTTATTTAATTTTAAGGATTTTTGTTTTAAATCTAAGAACATTTATTGTTTTGTTAAAATTTCAAATGCAAATATTTGGTAGACTCATTTAAGTTACTTTTTAAAGTACCCGATGATTTACAATTGTTACAAAAAGTATTGTTAAAGGAATTATTCCATAGAAATGATTTTTGTTATCTTAAGTTGTATTTTTCTGAGACTATTAAGAAGGACTTAATTGTGTAAATTAGTAATAAATAAAGTAAAAATATATGCACTTAGGTTTTGAAAGAATTGCTTGAAAAATACAGAAAAGAAAAAAATTAAAATTTTAGTTATTTAAATTTTTTCGATGACAAATGAATTAAAAAAATAATAAATATATAATTAGTAAAAGTAATAAATTTCCTTTTTTAAAAAAACAAAATTATAAAAATCACTTCACTTTGATAATTAAATATTTTAAAAACACGATAATGTATTCCATAATATCTTTTATATTAAATTTGTTAAGCATTTTTTACATTCCAGAGATTTCTGAAGCTCCCAGACTATGTTGAAGATTAAAATGTGGCACACTTTCCACCCTATAAATGCCATCAGAGCCCGATTTTTATATTTCTATCAGGGAACGGAAATAAGCTTTTTCGTGTATAATTTTCTAAGCATTTTTTCTCTTTCTAACTGCCAGATATGATAGAAAATAAAAATTTGGATCACTTTTAAAACTTTTTGTGCCACAAATTTTAACGGAGCCAAAATTTGAAATTTTTATTAGGGAGCGGAAATATCTATAAACATATAATTGGCAAACATTTTTTCTCCTTCCAGGGATTTAACAAGCTCGCATCCTATAAATGATAACAGAGCCGGATTTTTTTAATTTCTATCAGGGAATAGATACAAGCGGATTTATATATAATTTTTTAAGCATTTTTCTCTTTCCAGAGCTTTTTTGTAGATCCCAGATATGGTAGAAAATTTAAAGCTTTTCGTTCTATAAATGCTAACAGAGACAGATTTTAATTTTTTTTTATCAAGCATTGACAGGCTTATACGCTCGTATAAGATATTTCATTAAGTCTTTTGTAAAATTTTTAAGACATTGCACAGAGGGATAGAATCGAAATTTTTATACATAAATATGTTCACATAAGACTAACAGATTTAATTTTTTCAATATATATCCGATTTTATAAAATTCGAATACAATTATTTAAAGAATAAAATTATCTAAAGAATAAAAAAAACAATTTAGATGTGGCCAATTTTGGTTACCAAACCACAGGGAAAGAGTAAAGTATGGTTATGCAGCTATATGCCAGAAACTCATAGGAAAATAATGGGGACTGAATTTACACCTGATATATTGGATTTTTAAGGTCATCGTTAAACCAAGATTGACCCATAATAACCTTTATTAAACGGGTCAACAGAGTAGTAGCACTTTGCATATCGGAACTGCAATTGAGTCTATGTGCAGAATACTGGACATGGACCCGCTATTTATATAAATGAAGGAACATGCTTTGAAAAGACAAGTAAGGCTGGGCTAAACTGGCCAACTGATTTTTAGAAACTTTGGATACTCAACATCAAATGGGGGATAACAATATAAATTATCTATTCAAATCGAATAGGATAAGGAGTTAAACGCGGTCACACAACCAAAGGAAAACAGGGAGTTAAAAAATCGTAACATTGAAGTCATTTAAAACTAAAAGGATGGTTCAAGAAGAGAAATTTGGACAGGATGTGGTATTTTGTGTGAAAAGTAGGAATATTAACAAACAGAGGTTAATGAGGCAGCTAGACGTATATCTGTGAGACCGATATTTACGAGCGATATCATAATATACATTGATAGTCAATCTACAATAAAAGCACTCTGTAAGAGGAATATTAGATCATATGTTGTCGCCAAGAGCTTTAGGTTTTGTGTTGAATACCTGGTCATAATAATATACAAGGAAACGAATAAGTTGACGGGTTGGCGCGAGTAGAAGTAGATATGGATATAATAACTTTATGCGAAAGCATCTATCCGAGTTTGAGCTTTTAAGATACGGGAGCAATTCAATAGAAAATCACATGAGATTTGGGCAAACCCAAAAATAAAACTACTTTAATGTCTTTGTCTTGGTCTGAGTACAATGAGTATATGTAGATGGTGTTATGATGTAGAGGAGGATATATTCCACTACCTTTGCCAATGTGTTGTATTACCACCCAGCAAAAAACGTTGAAGTTCTTCAAAAAGAGAACATTTTCACAACTTCATAAGTGNNTTAAAAAAAGAACTTCTGCAGCTGTTTTTCACCACTAAGTACTTCCTTCCAATGACAACACAATGTTAAAATAATAGCTTTTTCAGTTCTTTTTTTGCTGGGCACGTTACAGCTTTAAATGTTTTGATTTCTTTCTGAATTTAGAGGAACTGAGAGGAACGAATTCAATAAATATACTGAAATTTGTGAAACTGGACTATCTGTATAAAACATTGAGAAGACGCAATTGGATAGAATATAATACTATCAAATGGATTAGCTAGAGAACGTTAAGCAGTGCTGTAATATGATGCTGGTAATTTCGAAGATTCATTTTGGATCAACAAATATAGACTTGTGATTACACACAATTTCATGTACTCCTCTTATAAATCTAACTTAATCTGTGTCAACTATTAACCACATATTATCATTTGTAATGGATTCATGCATATTGAAGTAATTTTTTTATAGACCGATATTCACAATATTTGCAACACAGATTTTTAATGCGTAAAATTTTATTTAAATATGGGGAGAATATTTGTATGAGGACCATATTTCATTAACGAATTTTCATTATTGTGATTTATAGTTTAATAATAATGTTTACACGAAAGACAAACATACGTACGGCCATCGTTAAATCGACTCAGAAAGTGATTCAAAATCGTTTGGCATAAATTAAGGTGGATATTTGATCAACACATTTTGGCGTTACAAACATCATAATAAATACAAAATACCCTTCTCACCTAAATTAGCGTAGGGTATAAAAACAAATGTCGATATCTCTTCAGAGTCTAAAAAAAAGATTTGGAATTTGAAAATTGTGAGATTTATCATTTAATAATATGATAAAAAAATGACTACACTCTTTTAATTAATAGTTTATATCAGAAGATATTATAATTTTACACTTTTATGAAAGTTATTTTCAGAAGGATGAAAATACCTGTACAAACCCTATTGAATTTAATCTGTTTTATATCACAATTAAAAATCATAACGTCTAGTTTTATAAAACGAATGCACTCTCGAAAACTCTATTGTGTTCCACGTATATTTTGTTAATATATTTCTCCAAATCTACAATATAGCTTTTGACTCCTGTTACAAAAATTTAAATTGTTCTAAATTTTATCATTTCAAATGATAAAATCAAAACCAATAATTTAAAAGACATCGCATTTATAAATTCTTAAAAAATAATACTTTTATTCCATAATTAATTTTAAATAAACTATATTGTCGCTTCCATAAAACCTTATCTTTTATAGAAAATTTTTATATGAAGGTCTTAAGCACCCCATAGACATATACTGCATAAGATCCTGCAATAAGTATGTATTAGTAAAATTAAGAGAGCTTTCCTATACGTGTGTCACATACATAGAAAAGCTCTCTATTCATATTGCATGAACTTATGCAGTATGTGTCTATGGGTTGCTTTAGTAAAAATATACATTTCTATTGACAATTTTGAATTATAATAAAAATTTTATTTTTAAGCGAAATTTTTTGATCTTAATAAAATATTAAACTTTAAAAAAAATAAAAAATTGATTTTTGTAACAAATTGTATTATTAGACAAAAATTGTCTACACCGTTTTTGGAAATAATTTCATGATAAGTTTTAAATCAGTGGTCAGCATACTAATCATTAGGGGACGAGTATTTTTCATTATTTTCTTATACACAACACGAAGAGCAGGGAAAGTGTCTAAAAGACATAAAGAGGAAATAAACATTTATACAATTCTATGTCGGCTTTCAGTAAGAGAATTTTAAAACTCAAATCCTTAATCCTTTATTAAGGCGGAATTTTTACAAAAATTTTCGTTTAGATAAATCAGCAGGGCATATAAATATTGTTCTTCACTAACTGAATAAATTATTTGAAATTTAGCTTTTGCATTATTATTTAGTATTTAGTTGATTTAAATGTTGTTGCATTTGTAGTTGTGAATTGCATAAAAGACATTGTGTCGTCGTTGTAGTCGACGATGTTTTTGTTGTTCATATGATTACTAAAATGCATCGTTACTTATTATTGTTGTTGTTGCATGTTTTATTCTTTTTTCATTTATTTATTTTTTTGGAATGTGGCTTTTATAAGACTTTAAGTCGTCATAGTTGTTGTTTTAAGCAGCAGCAACAGTCAGTGGTTTAAGTCTAAGTCTTAAAATCTCAAGTCTTAAATTTATTTTTTTGTTGTTGTTTTATTTTGAGTTTTGCTTAAAGGCCATTAGCGCAAAAAGTAGGTGGAGTTGCAGCTAAAAAAACACAATTTTTTCTTCAGTTGTTAGTGTATTCTACGTTGTTTTTTTTCGATGTTAATGTCCAGCCTTTAAGACGACTAAGAATCTGACTGAGTCTTTGTTTTGTATTTTTTGGTTTTTGAAGTTTTTTTTTTTTTGTCAGTTAATGTGGCGTCTCTTGGAGCCAGGTATTCTGGCAAAAGGTTTCTTTTTTTCATTGTTGCCATGGTTTTTTTTGTTTTTCTTTTGTTTTATTTTATGTTTGTTTTGCATTTTTTTCAACAATATTTTATGCCATTTTTTCTTAATGTTCTTTGGTTTTTTTCTTCTTTTCTTCAGTTTAATGTCTTTAGTATTTTTTTTTTTTTTGTTCTTTGTTTGAATTTTATATAATTTCCATTGATTGATCGTCATTTTGTCTGCCTGTACTTTTTGTATTACCAGACATTTTGGCTTGAAAATGATGAAATTATAATTTTAAGTTTTATTTGATTTAAGAGTAGTAATATTGAGGTAATGAAAATGAATAAAAAAAGAAGAGAGTGGAATAGAAAGTAAGTTTTGTTATAAATTTTGTGGGATTTTTCAAGTTGGGGAAGTTATTTATATTAATACGAATTTTATATACCCTACAAAATATGGGGAAATTACTTAGAATCTTGCCAAATTAGAGCTGCAAATTATCTTATAACTAAATCCCAAATTAATCTGCCAATTGGTGTATAATTGATTTTAATTAAATTTATTATTAAGCACCTCATAGACATATACTGCATAAGATCCTGCCATAATATGTATTAGTAAAATAGAGAGAGCTTTTCTATACATATGTTACATACATAGAAAAGCTCTCTCAATTTTACCAATACATTCATATTGCATGAGCTTATGCAGTATGTGTCTATGGGTTGCATTTGATTTAATTTTAGCTAAAAATTATTCAAAATTTGAGAGGAAGTGTTTTATAAATAAAAGGCCCTAAAACTAAATTTGAACCATAAGTAAAATTATGAGTGAAGCAGTATTTGGTTAATAAGTGGATCTACTATCGAATATAATTTGAAACTGTAAATTGAACTATGATTGAGTGTTATTTTTAATTTAATAAAGGTAAAAATAAAATCAGACAGGTTAAATCTGAATTTTAATGGGAGAAAGGCCTGTGATCTGTAAATAAACTTATGACAGAAAGTAAAATTTGGTCTGTAAATTTTTTAATACTTGAACTAACTTTAACGAAACTATGACTAATACAAAATTTTATCTGCAAGCCGATTAAATCATATTTGACTTGTGATTGAAGATAATTTTTAATCTACTTAAGTAAACCCTTGTTTAAAGGTAAATTTTATCTTTAAATTAACCTATAAATAGAGCATAATTTTTTTTCTAAAACTAACTCACAACAAAAGTCAAGTTTGAGTTGCAAATAAATTGATGATTGAAAATAAATTTCTTCTTTAAATTGGCTTATGATTGAAGCAAAATTTGAGCAACAATGTGATACAAAATTTTAGCTATTAACCCTCCATCATGCACATGTTGCGATATTCACGTACGTAGCGTATGTATCTGGCCAGATACACTATGTATTTCAGTACATTTATATGAAAAATATGTTATTTTAGTGATGATATTACATTGTTATATTGTTATCACGCCAGGCAGATATATATCTTCTATTATTTTGGTTCTTAGTACATGCTAAACCACTTAATGAGAAATAAAGCAAGAAAAAATGCTATTTTTGTGTTTAATTTCAAAAAAATAGTTGTTATAAAGTTTATTTCAATAAAATTTAGTATAGTTATAAAGTAATGATGTGAATGTTGTTCATTCGGTTTTCAATATTTCGAAGAACCAAACGCAGAAAAAAATAATAAAAAAAAATACCAATAAAGTACAGTACTCTTCATACAAAATGTGTATGTATCTGGCCAGATACATGTGCTACATATATGATGTATAGATGAAAAAATTTACATAAATTTTGTTTGTTGTTTGTTTTAATGCGTTTTTCATAAAACGATACCTAACAATATTTGTAGATGGTACCTGGAGACTCAAACCCCTAGCCAAATTAAAAATATATTTAAATTACAGTTAAATTCGTAAAATATCTGGCTAGATACATGTGACTGACAGAAGGTTAATAGTTTTAAGAATCACGGTTAATTTGATTTAAGTTTGGAGCTTAATTTTATGTGTAAATTGACATATGAAGAAATAAAATT
Source organism: Phormia regina (assembly GCA_001735545.1). Classification (NCBI taxonomy): domain Eukaryota; kingdom Metazoa; phylum Arthropoda; class Insecta; order Diptera; family Calliphoridae; genus Phormia; species Phormia regina. The sequence goes on from MINK01173119.1 coordinate 16,465, forward strand.
TGGACTATAAAAAAGCCTATGATTGATGCATGATAAATCAAGAAACAGTTAGTGATAAATTCTACCTAAGTTTGAAGCTTAATTTGATATGACTTAATAAAAATTCGAGCATATGATTGATACAAAATTTTGTTTATAAATCACGCTAAAATTAAAGGTGAATTTACAACTTAATTTAATATGAAAACTTTTTTAAGATTTAAGCATAACTTTGGACCATAAAAAACGTATATATCAAGGATAACTTGAACTTAGTTTGAAACTTAATTTGATGTTACAATTGACAAGTGATTGGTATAAAATTGGACAACAAATAGACCTAAAATTCAAGGCTTAAATTGAATTTTGATTGAAGCTAAATTAGGGTTACAAAATGGCTTAGATGGATGCAAAATTTGGAATGTAAATTAAACTAAAATTCAAAGCCAATTTAACCTAAGATTGAAACTTAATGTAATATAATATATACAAAATTATGATCCAAGAAAAATTTTAAATAAAGGAGCTAAATTTAGCTATAAATAAATCGATAATAGAAGAAAAATTTGTAATAAGTTTAAAGCGCATTTTTATATATATTGATTTATAATTGGACTATATATATAGCCCTACAATTCTTATGCCTTAATTATAGATGAACTAAATTGGATGTCTAAATTGTTTAATGTAATATTGCTGCTTAATTTACTAAACAATTTATCACATGATTGAAGCAAAATTTGAACTGCAAAAAGGCATTTGACTGATGCAAAATGTAGACTGTAAAAGACCTTTAATTCAAGAAATTTTTAAACTATATTTGAAGCTTAATTTGATGTAAATTTTTGGCTATAACTAGACTTATAACTAAAGTCTTAAGATTCAAGCTTAATTTATGTGTAAATTGTCCTATAATTAATTAAAAATTTGAGCCACGAATGACCTATAATTCAATGTAATTAATTAATGCAAAACTTGAAATATAAATAGACATGAGTTTGAAGGAAATTTGGAGTCAAAATTTGAGCTATAAATGGATATATAAGCGAAGCTAACAAATATATGACTCAAGCCAAATAATATCGGATTGAGGCATGAGTAGACCTATAATTTGTACTACGTTTGAGCCACAAATAGACCTATGATTGAGGCTCAATTTCACCTGTACACTTAACAACAATCGAGACGAAAATTTAGCTATAAATAATATTATGATCGCTGTTAAATCTTAGATATAAGGATAGGTATATTGTTGGACAAGCTCGGATCCACGGGGAGGGAAAAAGGGAAATTTCCCTCTTCAAATTGAAAAGGCTTAATAAAAAATTTGTATTAAATCTTAGAATTTAGGAAAATAGTTGTGAAAATCATTCTATTTTCCTCCCTCAAAAATCTTGAACTGGATCTGCGCTTGTTGTTGGGTACAAACTGTAAATGACAATTAATTACTGCTTAAAATTGACCTATGATTAAAGCTCAGTTTAAATACCCAGCAAAACTGAACAGAAGTCATTTTTAAGGAAGTACATTTTCATTACTTCCAAAGTATCATTAGATATATATTTTCGTGATCTTAAAAAGTAATAAAAATAACATACAAAGATGTAATTAAAAATGTATTCAAAAGATCTTTTTCAAATATTTGTTACGAAATATTAACTTTATTAAAAAAAATTATTAATTTATATATAAATTCCATTTAATTTCCCTGTAGCGATAAAAAGAAACATCCAAAGAATCACTTCTTCATAACATCGTGGACATGACTTCCTATTCAGAGAATAGGTATCAAAAAAGAAAACATCTTCCTATGACAAGTCTATGTTAAATCATTGGAAATGATCCGAATTTGCACTACTTCAGTCTCTTACAACTTCAGTCTCTAAACATTTATGGACCTAGTGTAGGGTATGGAGCACAAAATACTTCAAAACTTGCAAGCTGCACATGCTTATTCCCAAATTTAAATGATCATCAAACTTACGAACATATGTGTATATGTATATGAGAGGTTTCTACAAAAAATCTTCAACTATTTGGTATGTTTTTTTTTTCATTAAAACGTGATCTTGTAGCTCACATACATGTTAGTATAAGTCTGACTTAAAGCAGCAAAATAATCACACAAACAACATACATAAATGACCGGCGCTTACATTAACAGGTGTCTTTTTTTTCATCTCCTATTTTTTGTTGTTGTTGTTTTGTAAATTTTATTTAATTTAAAGTTTTGTTGCTGTTACTGCTGCTGCCGTTGTGTTGTTAATTGTTGGTCCAACATTCTTAATGTAACAATAAAATCGTGACTTTTCGATTTATTTTTAATCGTTGTTGTTGTTGTTTTTTTTTCTTTATTCTCTTAACGTTTTTAGTTTACATTAAATGTAAGGAAATTAAATGCTTTAAGATGTTCTCTTTGTATATTTTTGTAATAAAATTCCACATTCTTTTAAAATTCAAAAAAACCAGACTATAAAATATCGAGTGGTTTTTTAAATAAAACAACCTTAAGACAGAAAGTGACAAAAAACATTATTTTCTTTTATTTCTGTTTCAAATAAAAACAAACAAAAAAAAAAGGATTATTTTCTTATTTAATTTTAACCAATAAAAATTTGTTTCTTTTTCTCCTTAAATTCCAAATTGCTGGTGTATTTCCTCCATAATGGCTCCACTAATACTCTGTTAGTTAGTTTTCAAATAATTGCTGGGGTTTTTGTTAAAGTTTTATTCTAGAACCTCTAAAAGATATATAGAAGGAAGGATGTGCTTTTTCTTCTTCTTCTTTTTTTTACTGTTCATTGTTTCCACCTTGTTAAACCTTTTTCTCTTTTTTTTTACCTTTTTGTAGTTTTTGTAATACATTTTTTTAGCCATGAATTTGTTGTTTTTTTTTTCTTTCTGTATTTTAACTCTTGCGGGTGGTCGTTATATAGTCTGTCCATTCGTCCGTCTTAATGTCTGTGTACGTATAATTTTAGTTCGGTTTCATTTTTAGTGTTCTTTGCTTTCTTTAAAGATCTTGTTGAAATATTTTTTGCTGCGTATATAAATTTTAGTAATAGTATGGGTTTTTGCTTTTATTGAGGGGCTTTTTTTTCTTTTTTGTAGTCATGAAGTTTATTTTCAGTCAGACAGTTTGGATTTTTTTTCTTAGCTTTCAACGTTATATTATAGTTTCTTTTTGAACTTGGCATTGAATTAGCCATTGAGTAGCCGTTGGTTTTTAGTTTTTAGCATGTAGGTTTATTTTTTTGTCATTTTTTAAATTATTTACTCCTAAACAAAGATAAATTTTTTTCACTTTATGAGTGACAATTGCAGGAAAAATATTATAAAAAATTTCAGCAACATTTTTAATATAAAAAAAGCTTAATATTAAAGCTAAATTTAAGGTGTCAAAAAGTAAATTTAAAGTGTAAAAAACTACTTTTGGAAATAAAATTGAGAGTAAATTTGAATTATTAAAAGATACAGGATTGAAGCTAAATTTGAGTTATGAAAAGGCCTACGATTGAAGTACAATTCCAGCTATAAGCTGATCTACAATTGAAGCAGAATTTTAAATGTAAACTGCTATACATTTAAAGGTAAATTTGAGTTACAAAAAAGATTATGATCGAAGTTTGATTTTATAAGTAAAATACTGACAAATAAATGTAAATTTGAGGTCTAAATGAGGTCTATATTTAAAGTTAAAATTAAGCTATATGTAGACTAATGTTTAAATCTAAATTTGAAATAAAATATAGGCCATCAAAATACTACGATTGGAGCTAGAAAAGGAGTGACTAAAATTTTAGTCTATAAAATGAGGTACAATGGAAACTAAATTTAAAGTGTGAAGACAATTGAAGACAAATTTGACCTATAAAATGACCTTTGATTGAATTTAAATTCAAGCTTTTAACAAACCCACTATTAACCACTAAATTTAGTCCGTAAATAAACTTAAAATTCTATCTAATTTAGAAATATGATTAAAGTTTAATAAAAAATATAAACAGATCTGGAGTTGAAGATTAATTTGAGTCAAGATTAAACAGTAATTGAAACTTGATTTGAGTTATAAATTAACTTATGATTAAATCTTAATTTGTTATGTAAATTGACTTGAATTGAAGATAAATATTTAAACTCACAGAAAAAAATATTTCAAATTATTTTCTAATAAAATTATTAACTAAATTTGTATTGGAACTTAATTATATTATTCATTAATATAAATAATTTTCTAATTGGTATAAATTTATATTTAGTTCTTACAAAAAATTTAAAGATAAATTAATTTTTTTTTTCTATAAAAATGTAGAAATGAAATAAATTTGACTAGTTTTTCAACAATCTTCAGCTCATTGTGTCTTTTTAGGAAAAAGCAGAAATAATAAAATAAATTATTGTAGTTATTAATATTATCATTTTGATAATTAGAGCAAAATCAATTAAAAATTAATTAATATTACAAATTTCGTAATTGAAGTCGGGTTTTACTTCTTTCTGAGCTATAAATATACTAACGAATAAAGATAAATTTAATATATATGTTTGAAGCCACTATTACATTCCAATTTGATATAACAGTTTTACATTTGATATAACAGTTTTACATTTGAAGCTAAATTTGATCCACAACTAACACTGTAATAGACGCTGTAATTAATCTACAAAATAAATGTCTTATCAAAGCTAAAATTAATGCCAAATTTGTAATATAAATAGAACTACGATTGTAGAAAAAATTAGCTTAGAAATTTACCTATGAAGGGACAATGCATATAAAAATAAATTTGAGCTGTAATTGCCCTAAGTTTGTAGCTATAATTAAAACAAACTTTGATATAGCATCCTTAATACTAAAGCTTTATTTGATCTACATATAAAACAGTAATTGGCGCTTAATTGTAGCCTATCATTATGCTAAAAATAGACCGATTTTTTATTGAAACACTAAATTTGTTTCAAAAACAAACTTACAATTGAGCTTCAATTTGAGCCAAGACAAACGTGTGATTTATGCTTAGCGAGAGCTTTAAAAAGTCCTACAATTAAAGCTTAATTAGTTGTAACTTTTTTACAATTGAATTTGAAGCTAAAAATGTTCTCTCTTTGAAGAGAGAACATTTTTTTTGCTGGGTATACATTAAAATATTTCCAAAATCAAACTTTTATTTAAATAAACAAATTTTATTTGTTTGCTTAAATTGTTTCTTTTCTATTTTTCAAACATTTTAAATTCCTTTTCCTAATTATTATTTTTTTTTTTTTTTAATCTATTTGCCAAATATTTAAAATTGTTGTTTTTTTGCAATTCTTTCTTTAATTTAAATAAAAATTAAATAATTAATTTTATTACTCTACTAAACAACTAAACTAAATAAAATTCCCCATAAATATTTACACTATTCCAAGTTTAAATAAAATTCACACACCAAAACTATGTATTTGTTAAAATTTGTTTAAATTTCCTGCAAAACAAATCTTTCTAAGCGATAAAAATCTATACAACTAACGAACATACCAGAGAGCGAGAGACAGCTAAAGCAAAAAAAAACAAAAACAATCTTTAATTTACCATAACAAATCAGTTAACTACAAAAACAAAAAAATTAAAACATTTTTACTTAATATTACGCAAAATAAGTACGACGTTATATCTTAAAGATACAAAACAATGCACCAACAAAAACTACATTTATTCAGCAGCCATAAGTATGTGTATAATCATGGTAGTGGTAAGAGTAGAGAACAAAATTACTCAACAGGTATATTTTTTTTTTTTTTTTTGAGTAAGATACAACAAATTAAAAGTAATTTGAGTACTTTAAATAAAAAAACTACAAAAGAAAAGAGATATTGTTTTGAATAATTGAGTATTTATTTTAATTGAGTGTTTTTTTGGTTTTTCTTAATTAAGAGAACTTAAGTTATGTTCTCGTTTTTTTATTTTCTTTCTTTCTGTTTGTAAAGAGAGTAAGCATTTGATAATGATAACAATGATGTTAACGATTTTGATGATGTTGTTTTTTGTAGTTGTTGTTTTTGCTGACGACGATGATGAGGATGATGTTGAAGAAGCCTAAACAAACATGTGTAACTTGTAGATACAATATACATTTTTTTTTTACTTTACACATACTACTTACTTATTTAGTTACAAGCAGTTGGCGCTAAGCCGCTGCCAACATAAGCGCCGCTATAATTAATAAAGATGTGTGTTTGTACGGTTTTCGATGTGTGTGTTATAATGGTTGGTTATGGGGATTAAATATTTTGGGGGAGAAAAAAGAATTTTTTATATATTTGAAATAAAATTTAAATAATTTGTTAAATAATAATAATAATAATAATATTATTATTTATTGAAAGAACATAATAAAATTATAACATAAACAATTTACGATCGTAGATACAATTGTAAATTTCGCCTCTACAAAATTTGTTACTTTGTTGGCAACTTTTAAATTCATTAATAACTAAATGAATGGATACGACTATTATTCTTGGAATTATTAGACAAAAATGATAACATATACGATAACGAAAATTTTGGCCAAATAATTCGAAAATCGATATAAACTTATAAACCAACCCACTTTACCGTCCACATCCCATATAACGAGAAGCGTTAAAAAAATTTTGTACAAACGGTTAAAGGATCAATGTAAACTATATAGATAACTTCTTTTTGTAATCTTTACGTATAATAATAATTAATTATAACCCACGCAAATAGTTAATAAAAATGACTAAAATTAAAATTTCTAAAGATTTAAAAATTAAAATTATAAATGATTTTAGTGTTGGTTTAAAACAAAA